>WPDF01000395.1:0-41756 GCA_019137265.1 Neonectria coccinea | reverse complement strand
TAATATCTCCTCCTAAAAACTCTATCCCCTTCTAACTATTCTCTTTATCTTTATTATATCCCTATTAGTAACCTACTAGCCTATCTGTCTAGGGACTCTCGCTATAGTGCTTATTTTTAAAATTCTATATATAATTTACTAAAATAGCTATACTTATAAATTCTTAAATAATAGCCTATTTATATTCTTAATTTATAAAAAAAAGTTTTATTTTTAATTTATAAGCTTCTATTATATAGTAATATAGCTTTAAAGCTTTAGTTAGTATCTTAATTTAAAATACTAAGAAATCTTAATAGTCTTAAAGTTAAGTTATTTTAGTATTTATAATAGAATATAAATATATATTAAATACTTTTAATATTATATATATATATAAAGCTAATTCTAAAATTTAGGCTTCTTATATTAACTATTTATAGACTTATAAAGAAAAGTTAAATATTCTATTTTTAAAAGAATTAATTTTAAAGGCTTTTCTTATATCTTTATTAATAATTAACTTATACTAAAATAGAAAGAAGACTTTTAATACTAAAATTCCTTATATAATTATAAGATTTTAAAAAGTATTTATTTCTAGAAATTTAATTTTCTAATTAGAGCTTTTACTATTAAGGTTTATATATAGATTCTCTATAAATCTTAACTAAACTTTACTATTAAATAACTAGTATATTATTTATAATAATAAGCTAATATTTTAAGAATAGGCTTTTAACTATATAAAGAAGCTATAGTTAAAATTTTAAAATTTTAAGTATTTATCTTACTATTTAAATTATTAGTCAAATTAGCTCTTTTTAGTAGTAAAAGTGGCTAATAATAGGGGGTAGCTAATAAATAGAGTAGTTAGCTTACCTGAAAAACTAATAACCCCTACCCTATAGTGTATTACTAATCGAGAATCGGGGGATTTAATTGATTTATAAGTCTAAAAGATTTTACCTTGATTTAATATACTTAAGGATTCTAATATTTGAATTGACTTAACTTAGCTTGACTTGGGGGGACTTGCATTGATAGCAGCGCTGCCCCTCATTCTCATGCATGAGATATCGGACCGTCGGCTTGGCCTCGCGGCAACTCTACGCCAATAAGCTCTACAGTCTCCGGATGCTTAAACGCCCGCCTCAAGTGTATGCAACCCGCCACCAGCATGTAAGAGTGGGAAGATTCGTCGTATATGGCATTGGTTGACTGGATTCAAATGAGACTCCTGGGGTACGCTGCCATGACGTTGGAGAGGGGTGATGAACAGAATTGTCAGTGACGAGAAGAACCATTCATGTCCGAGACCCGACCCGAGTGTAACCACGGCCTTGAGGAGAAGACAGCCTCGGACTTCTTCACGGCCTTAATTACGTTCCGCAGCCTCGAGTCCCTCGCCCGCAAGGTCTAACTGCAGGAATAATCCACTCAAACAGAGCGAATTGCCTACCGGTAAATGCCTCTGGATGCAATTGGAAACTGAAATACGGAGGTAGAGCGGCAGAAAAGAGCTGGAAAATGGTACGACGACCCTGTAATAGAAATAGAAGGGTTCTTTTCTGGACCGAGGCAGATAAATAAAATGTATAGTTAGCGACTTTGCTCGACTTGTGCCATCAATTCCTTTCGAAGACCTGTCACGAAGTCACAAGGTTCAGATTCGTTCCAAGTCCCATTGCACCAACACATCTGTTACCATGACTATCCCGCTCGACAAAGATCCCATCGTTCTGGCCGAGAAGCCAACTGACTATGTCAGAGCTCATGCTGCAAACATTGGATTCGAGATCGGCCGATACAATGCGACAACTTCCATACTTGAGATCTCCCAAGTTCTTGGCTCCTTGCCCACGGCATTATTCGACACTACGATGGCCAACAGCTATGGCGATTGGCAGATCCAACCAGGCATTCTGTATCTCGACAATGGAGCATTCGGCGCTTGCCCTATCCCGGTTTCAGAAAAGCAGAGACAGATTCAGCAACGGATTAAGGAGAATCCCCATTGTTTCTTCGAGAGGTCTTATATATCAGTATGGCAGGCAAGCAGAGAGGCTCTGGCTGGGTTTTTCAATGTCGACCCGGCCGGTTTGATGCTTCTTCAGGGTGCGACGTACGGCATGAACGCCGTGATTCAGAGCCTCGACCTCAATCGGGATGACGAAATCTTGACCACAAACCACGCCTACAGTTCCGTTTGCCTTACCCTTGAACATGTCGCGAAACGCAACCACGCCCGAGTTGTCGTTGCCGAAATTCCGCTCTCTGTGGGTACTCCGGACGACATCTTGCAGGCCGTTCTCAATCGCGTCACACCTCGAACACGCTTTGCCGTCATCGATCACATACCTAGACGGTCTAGACTTGTGTTTCCAATCAAGAAAATTGTCAGCACACTTGACTCTCTGAATATCGACACTCTGGTGGATGGGGCTCATGCTCCAGGGATGATCTCGGTCGATCTGAAAGACATCAACGCTGCTTGTTGTGTGGCAAACTGTCACAAATGGATGTGTACCCCTCGTGGAGTGGGCTTTCTTCATGTTCGACACGATCGTGTATATACCATCAAGCCTCTGGTCGTTGCTCGGTCTCCGCACGTGGTGAAGAAGACAAATTATTCCGCCCTCGAACACAACTTCACCTGGCAAGGAACAAACGACCCGTCAACGATGATGTGCCTGCCCTCAGCCATCGAATTCTTGAACGATGTGGTACCAGGCGGGTACAAGGCCTTGACAAGAAGGAACCACAAGCTTGCAGTCCTTGCTCGGAGGATAATTTGTAGGGCACTCGGAACCCCGGCTCCATGTCCTGACGGCATGATAGGTGCGATGGTAACGATACCACTGCCTGATTCCGTCGGCCTCGAGAAGGAAGGAATTCTGCAAATCCAGCAGACCCTTTGGAGGGAACATGGAATCGCAGTCCCGGTTTACTCTTGGCCATCCTACCCCAGCAGAGTCATTTGGCTGTCCGTCCAGGCAAACATTCCTGGAGATCCATGCATTCTTGAGAGACCCTGTTTGTGGACCGCGGAAGGATTCCAAGGCACAATCCGACCATTTCCTCTCGCTGCTGAGCGACTTAAACCTGGAACGCAACAACAGGAAGCTCATGACAGAAATCTGCCAAGCGGTGGCTGCACAACTAGCTCTCGAGTCATCCTTCATGGCTCATTCTGAGGTCCAGAATGCGGCCTACGTTCACTTCTCTGGTGACCGGCAACTGGTGTATTCATATGTCGATGTTAATACCTTGGGTTGCTTGGAGTTTGCTTCTCTGGATGTTGTGGTTGAGATGATACAGGGTGTTATCAACGCAGAAGAAAAAGCGCACTCTATTGCACCAGTTGCGATCGCCTACAGTCATCATCCAATCCGCTCCAATCATGAGAATCGAGCAGTGATTGTCGACGGCAACAATCGTGTCACTTTAATCATCCCGCTCAGGTCCATTCCTATCCACGGCGCCCCGGATGCTGATAATGTGGAGACCTTGAGAAACTATTGTCGAGACTACGGTCTTGGACCAGTGTACTTCGTGGATCTCTGCGCCGTGCTTCAGTTGCTGAGAGATAGTCACGCGGATATTCTAGAGAGGCTTCGGATCTCAGAGAGGCTGTCCTTGTTTCGACGTGTCACTCAAATTCCGGCACTCATCACCGAGGAATCCTCGTTCCTAACCACCGCCACAGTGGACAAAGGAGGAAGTTCTTCAGCTGGTCCACCAGAGCATTTTTGCCGCCGACGACCTGCTTGTGGCTTTGCTGGCGAAGATGCAGCGACATGGACGAGCCAAGGGTTTCAAAGCTCTTCCAATTCGATGATTGGGAGAATAATCAGCCATGTTGAGAAGTCACGTAGTTTGTGGGTTGTAACGCATCAGTTCCTCAGATAGAGTTGTGGCAAGTTAGCGAGGTTGATAGAATACTATTTTTTTGGTCCAACGACTCGCTAAAGCTGTCCCGTTTGTCTTCATTCCTGTTGATGATCTGAGATTGAAGTCCATAACGTTTGCCGCCTGAAGTGGCGACATGAGACCTTCTTTCAGGCAGTATCCTCCATAGCCCAGTCTGCAGCAGCTACAGCGTGTATCTCCGCCGTATCGAACACGGGCAATTCGCTCCCAGCCGCGTTGACCAACAGCCCAATCTCCGTGCAGCCCAGAATGAGACAGTCCGCCCCTGCTTCCTTGAGGTCCCTAATCACCTTGTGGTAAACTTCCCGCGAGTCCTCTTTGATAATCCCATTGCAGAGCTCGGTGTAGATGATTGAGTGCACAGCGGTGCGTCCTTCCTTGTCGGGGATAATGACCTGTAGTCCGTACTTTTCGACTAGGCGAGCCTTGTAGAAGTTCTTCTCCATAGTGAAGCACGTGCCTAGAAGTCCGACCGATCGAAAGCCAGAGCGTAGGATGAGCTCAGCCGTTGGGTCAACAATGTGGATCAGAGGAAGCTGAGACGCCGGTTCAATACCGCCAGATACCATGTGCATCGTGTTGGTGCAGAGCACAATCGCATCTGCGCCTGCGAGTTTGAGCTTGATGGATGCGTTCTCCAGCAACTTGCCGGCTTCCTCCCACTTGCCGGCATGCTGCAGCTCCTCAATCTCAGCGAAGTTGAAGGAGAAAATAATGCACTGAGCAGAATGCAGCCCTCCTTTGACTTGTCGAACACGACGGTTGATTTCTTGGTAGTAGGTCGTGGTGGACTCCCAGCTCATCCCACCGAGTAGACCGAGTGTCTTCATGGTCGTAGATGTAAATCGCGAAGGAGGCTGCAAGAGCGTCGGAGGGCTTTGGCTCTATGGGATGATGTGGTGTTGCAGGGTTGAGAACAGCTGGAGATTTGGTGAAAGCTGCTGTCTCAGAGATGTGTCATTCTGCTTTCGAGCTAAGCACGCATGGCGGCTTAGATAAGCTCTTGAGTCACTGCTTGCCTTGCACGGCGTCAAAGAGGTTTGCTGTGTCCCACGAGAATGACTAAGCCTTCAATACCCTAAACAATGTCGACGAGCAAGTGAGGGTCAATGACTGAAGATAAATTTCTCTGAATTGTGGTACGAGATCTATGAAAGCCACCGAGAGCCTTTTTGAATGGACCTGGCGCCACCCCCGAAATTAGGGTTGGAATAAAGCTTCAATTTAGAACCCCTCTTCCCGCATGTTGAACGGAGTGAATTCGCTACGTCTTCATCTCGCACGTCGACAGTGATTGTAATAAGAACCGTGTCTGGAGCTGTTTGACGTGTTAACTATTTAAGCTCATTCTAGGCTGTGTCCTGTTTTAGTGGTGTCCTAACAGAAAACTTAAGCGAAGTCAAAGAGACATACATACAACACCCAGCGACGTGTTGACCTTGACATGATGAACAACTACCAGCGGTATTAATCACCTTCCGTCCTCGACAGAATGTAGTAAGATATACGGCCAGTGACTTTCCGTTTCTGCATTTCCTCTTTCACTTGAGCTAATCCGGAGTCTTCCGCGGCATTGCATTCTTTTACTTTCTACTTACCCAGGTTACAGCCAGGGGGTACTGGCATGGAATGGTGAACCAGTGTTGGACCATCAGTCTTGACTGGCAGGCGTAGAGTAGGCACCGACTTGACCAGATTCCCTCAATCCGTTTCTCTTCTCCTTGAGAAGCGCCTCGTGGCGAGTGTGAGTTTGCAATACAGGTCCCTTGCAGGGGAGGGGGGGTCAACGAGGGATTCAAGGGATACCCGACTGATCTATGTGATCAAGGAATCTATCAGAATCGTCCTGTTGAGCATCAATCACGGAAGACTCACGCATATAATTGACGCGAGGCGTCTTAGGATAACGACCAAGCAAGGGTATACCTTGAGTAGGATTCCGGAGTTCAAGGTAGTGCGAGGTGCGAGCCAAGAGAAGCATTCCCGAACTCTGTGAAAAGACGAAAGTGTGTTCGGGACGGCGCAATGATCAATACATGAACGCCGAAGACCCACTAGCACATGTTGCAGGATAAAAAATGCTTCCGCTCACGGACGCAAAATCGGATGCAAATTGCATCCGCTCAACACTAAGACACGGGCTTTAGTAATTTATCTACACAAACCTGACGATGCGTTTCTGAACTCCGCCATGGTGCCATGGTGTTAGTAATTCGTCAAGTGCGAATCATGTGCTACCTAGTCGAAGTAACGGAGCTTGCAAGCAACGAAGAGTCTATATAATACCTCTGACACCCACGATTCAAACTGCCCTTTCCACAATTCAAACCATTCTATTCCTCGTCTCCCATCAGTACAATCAACCAAATCACATACTACGAAACCAAAATCACATCAAACAAAATGGCCTCCCTCCAGGACGTCGCTCTCCTCGGCGCAAGTAAACTTGCCTCTATTATTGACTGCGAACAAGTGCCAACGAGTTCCACAGAAAGGCATGCTCGGCTCGGCAATCCTTGATCAGCTGGTCAAGAACGGCTTCACCGTCACTATCCTCAGCCGTGACCCTTCCAAAGTCAAGGACGTCCCCTCCGGCGTCCAAGTTGTCCAAGTCGATTACTCCTCCAAGGACAGCCTCGTCAAAGCGCTGAAAGGGCAGGACATCGCGATTTCTACCCTTAACGCAGGGGCAACGCCTGCGCAGAAGCTCATCATCGACGCTAGCATCGAGGCTGGAGTCAAGCGCTACATCCTATCCGACTTCGGCTCGTTCTCGACAGACCCAACCGCCCGAGAGCTTCCTCTGGTTCAAGGTATGGCGGCGATTCAGGACTATCTCCGCGAAAAGGCTGATTCCGGTGCCCTCGAATACACCATCTTCGCGACGGGCGCCTTCCTGGATTATGTTATTGGATCTCCCCTCTTGGTCGACCTCAAGAACCATTCGATCGAGATTTACGACCAGGGAGTCAACGCCTTCAGCTCAACCAGTGTCTCTACCATCGGAAAAGCCATTGCCAATGCCCTGAAAGCCCGCGACGCTACAAAGAACCGCAATGTCTACATCCACGAGTTTGTCTTCACTCAGGCCAAGGCTTTGGAGATTGCCAAGAAGCTCAGCCCTCCTGGGACTCAGTGGACCGAGACTCATGCTGACGCCAATGCTGTGTTGAACCAGCTAATCGAAAAGGCCAAAGCCAATCCCACCGATTCGAGCCTTGTCTACCCGCTAATCAAAGCTGCGCTGTTGACTGGAAAGTACAAGTCCGCGTACGACCAGGTCGACAACGAGATTTTGGGCATTCGTCTTCTGACAGAGGCCGAGATTGAAGCGAAGATTGCTCCTCTTGTTTAATTTGGCTTGGTGTCAAAATGCGATACAATGGCTACGTCTAAGTTTAGAGTTGGGAATGCAATACTAAATAGAGACAGAGGTACCGACTGATTGAGTCGAGGTCATTGAGTCCCAGTACAAAACACCTCCTTTTAACCTGAATTCAGCAAGAAACCTTTCGTGACATTCTCTGTGGACGACAAAATTCTAGGACGTAAACTCAAACCCAAAGTTGTATGTATTTGCCTTCAGAACGTCCGGCACACACGTGTCTCGCACCGCAGATTCTATGGGAGTATACTCAAGCCCTAATACCTTGGCGAAAGCAGACCCGTCAATATCGTACTTTGTGTCCCGTGCTGCCTCAAAAGCCCCAGGAGTCCCGACATTCATCCGGTCCTTCAGCTCTGGCATCGCCCTCCGTGAAGCATCTCAAACAAGCTGCCAGTGACATCGCTGGGCGTAAAGGAGTCACGTCCCACCCGTGACTGGTGTGGCCACCGCAGCGACCTGAGAGGCTGCTGCGTCCCGTACATCGGCCCAGCAGCCTGGATGGAACGGCTCACTGAATGAAGTTCGAGTGGCTGTGGGCGAGATGAGAACCCACAACATCTGGCTCGACAGGTTGAGATGCTCTAGATCAAGTGTCTACTTACCCTCCAGTGAGCCGAAGTAGTGAGGACCGATCAAGCCGGCGGGGGTGATGGAAATGAGATCGAACTTTGCCGCTTCGTGATCGGCCATCCAAGCCCACAAGGCACGCTCTGCGAGGACCTTGCTTCCCAAGTACGCGAGGCCGGGTCCTCCCTCAACAGCCCCTTCGGACGTCACGGGGTTCCAGTCTTCGGCGGTGTAAGTCTTCCCTGGAGCAAGGCCGGCCACCGGGTCCAAAACAGCACCACATGAGCTAGTGTGCACAACCCTTTGGACAGAAGGGCCAAACGCTGAACAGCTTCAAGGAGAGCTGTTGCGCTCTGCATAGCCGGGTCAAGGACCTCACGTCGGATGTCCTGTGGATTGTTGATCAGGGGCGACGCTGTGTTGATAACCACCGTGACCTGACTGTGGCCCTCGACATTGAAGGCGGGCTTGAAATGCCCTGGCGTGGAAATGTCAGTGACTAAGGCTACCGAGAGCTGCGAGGACTCCGTAGCGACAGGAAAGATAGATCGGAGACGGTTAGCAGCCTTCTCGGACCGTACCATGCCGACGACATCCCAGCCCTTGGCTAGACATTGGTTAACGACGTGCAAACCAACGTAGCCATTGGCACCGGTGACAAGGACAGTTTGTTCCGCCATTGTGCTTTCAGTTTCGTTCTAGAAAGTGGCGCTGATGCAACTTGACTTTCTACGCCCAAGCAATATCCGTAGTTATCTCCATCCATATAGAGTTGCAGACGATGAGAAGCGTCAGCGTTGAGACCAAGTGTGGTTGGTGTCAGCAGAATGCCACATCGGAAGGCTTTCGGCGGAATACTTTGTTATTGCCATACATGTCAGTGACTTTGCAAGCAGCACGAGATAAACCACCTGTCCGAGGAACGTAAGCCGGCCAAGGCTAGTTAAATCCGTTATGCAGGCCGCCGAAGACATCCTGGAGACCACGTGTCAGCGCACGGCAGTAGGCATCTAAAACTAGAGTGCAAACCGTATTTAAACATTGATTTAACCCTAAATCCGGGGGATCGGACAATTGTTCTTTGTTGACCGTCATCGGTGGCTGACGCCAGCCATCTGCGCGATGGCTCGATGCCAATTCCCCGTGTCATCAATTAAGTGCCAAGGGGGCCAAGCCTTGTCATCTCGGAATTAAGGCCTTGCTCACTTTCTCTGCAGTCAATTCAACAGACACGGGCTCCTATTTTTTACTTCGAACACGAGTACCAAACTCAACCTTTCGGCAATGCAAGGCTGATTAATTGCCACGAAAAACACATAAAATGCCCCTTCAACCTCTGCTCGTCAACCAACGTGGAATCTCAGATCGCGTCACCTAGTTGCACGTGAATAGTCTGGCCAAGGATATGAGGTAGTTTCATTGTCTTCTTGACTGCCCAGTTCCTCAAGCATTCACTTCACGGATCTCTTTGCTCACGCAACCACGACCCTCGCCAAGACGAAGATATACTTCCTCCTAGCAGAAACATCAATAAATTCTGTTATACTCCTAAGAATGAGGAAGATAGGGGCCAATATCGATGGTTATATTGCCACTGTTTCAAAGTATTTCGCCGCCATCAACAGTCTCCTCTGGTCTCTCCCATGGTGAGTTATCATTCACGAACCTTGCAATACCTAAATTCTCTTTCAACACGACAGTTTGTTGCTAGCCTTGAGATTGCCGGATATCATGTTGAAAATATGTGTGCAAGAGTGGTCTGATGACCAACTTACCGGACGAAGGGATCAACAGACGAACGAAGGCAAGTTGTTCATCTCCACAGCCTATCTCAATTTCATCCATCCCATCATGGCCGTTTCGTGCTCAAGTTCCCCACTGAAAGGATGCAACCTAGCTAGGATTCTGACTGTCTTTTGCTTCACACCGATAAGGCATACCGGTAAAACTTAGCCGCAGCCTGGCGGTATTCCTATACTATGGAGAAGACGTGTTGGGCTCTTCCAATGCCGCCCCTACAGTGATTCAATGATGTGATTGAATACTCCAGTTTGCATGCGACCTATTTCTTACCGAAGACCCATGCTTCCTTGCATGAAACAAAAAAGGTCCATAACACTTTTCTTAAAAGGTTCAAGCGCAGAGTGTTATCTTATTTCCGGTCCCGGTAATGCAATTGCACCATGGCAGACTGTGAGATCGCGACATCTAGGATCCGCCTCGTGCAATGCCATTTCCAGTATGTACGGCTTTTGTGAGGCTGATGATTGAGCTCCGGGGCCCGCCCTAACCGGTGGGTTGGCAGGGCCTGTTGCAATGTGCGATGTCGCTGAACAAGATATAACGGATGCCAATCGCCTGCTTGAGAAGCATGATCAACTCTAGCGATATCTTAGCACTCAGTGCTTCAATCTCGACCCAAACGCTGATTCGTTCCAACAGCAGCCAACATGGCCGGCTCTGAAGCTCTGGTTCCCTTATCACAGGGCTTGGGCTACGGAGTGGTCATTGGTGTTGGTCTAGCCTTTGCCTTTGGCATGATCTTGGTCACCAAGTTTCTCCAACGGTTCTTGGGAGAGCGATCTGATCGGTCCGAAATGTTCATGGTCGCCAATCGTTCCGTGGGCACTGGTCTTACCGCGTCAGCTGTGGTGTCATCGTGGATGTGGGCGTAAGTAAAAGAACCATGATAAGATCGTAGGTAGATACTAACTCGTCTTAGTACAGCTATCATCTGGACAGCTGCACAGGGATATCTATACGGGATCGCCGGTACGCAAGAGTATTCACAAGCTTGAGTATTCATGAAATGGTTTACTAACATATCCACTCTACACAGCTCCTTTCTGGTACGCTGCAGGATGCACCATCCAAATCGCCCTGATGACAGTCTTGGCCATCCATGCCAAGGTCAAGATACCGTAAGCCTCCTCTTCTCGCCATTGCTTTTTCTGTCATTAATTAGGGCCTCTCATCAGCAACGGCCACACAGCCCTAGAAATTGTGCGACTCCGATATGGATTTACTGCCCACATGGTCTTCATCTTCCTCTGCCTAGTCACCAACTTGCTCTCTGTCACGTCTATGATCCTTGGCGCTGCAGGTGTCATTACGGCTTTGACGGGCATGCACATTGTCGCATCGACATTCCTGTTGCCCCTTGGCGTCGTGGTGTACACGGTAGTTGGCGGGTTGAAGGCCACCTTCCTGACGGACTACGTTCATACGCTCGTTGTCATGATTCTCCTCTGTTGGCTCACAATCGCAGTGATTAAAAACGAAGCCATCAACGGAATAGGTGACTTTTATGACCTCCTAGTGGAAGCGGACAAGACATCCAACGTCGAGGGCAACTACCAAGGCTCCATCCTTTCCTTCAAGTCGAAGAGTTCCGTCATCTTCGGCCTGGTACACTCCCTTGGAGATTTTGCTCTAGTTATCATGGACACCAGCTTTTGGCAAAAGGGCTTCGCTGCTGATACAGCAGCCGCGATGCCTGGCTACATGCTTGGAGGCGTTTCTTATTTCGCAGTGCCATGGGCTGTCGGCACCACCGCTGGGCTTGCTGCTATTGTTCTCGAAAAGAGCTCCATCTTCCCGACGTACCCGAGAGCTATGACAACAAGCGAAATCAACGCAGGATATGTACTACCCTACGCAGTCATGGCTGTTGCTGGAAAGGGTGGCGCGGCGGGCCTTCTTCTCGTTGTCTTCATGACAGTCACCAGCACAACAAGTGCGGAACTCATTGCTGTGTCTAGTATCATCTCGTTCGACATATATCGAACATACATCAATCCCAAGGCACATGACAAGCAAGTCATTCGCATTTCGCACTGGGCTGTGGTGACCTTCGGGGTATTCGCCTCGGCTTTCGCAACAGCTCTGCACTACGGAGGCATAGACCTGAACTGGATGGGCTACTTCCTTGCTACGGTTATCTGTCCAGGGATCTTCCCCATGGCATTTACCATATTATGGCGAAAGCAGTCAACGGCAGCAGTCGTGATATCGCCACTTCTTGGCTTGGTGAGCCGCCTTGGAGACTGCGCCAGCATTATGATTGTGTGACTGACTTGTTGTATAATAGGCCTCCGGAATTGCTGTTTGGCTTGGCACTGCGTATGCTTACTATGGCGAGCTCACTGTGCTAACCACCGAGGCACAGCTTCCGTGCCTTTGGGGAGCCCTAACTTCAACCTTCTCGTCTGCCATTTATTCCATTATTATCACATGGATCAAGGCAAGCAAACACCCCGTACATGCAAGCAAGTTGAATACACCGTCTAACCAAGTAAATAGCCTCAAGACTTTGACTGGAGGGTGTTCCTGCTACTCACACAAGTCATCGACGACGATAACCCGCAACCGAGTCGCATCGCCGAAGTCGAAGACCTGGATCAGGTCCAGCATCCATATCCCGAGAAAGAACTGCGCAGAATGAATCGGGCCAAAAATATTGCCGCCATTGCCAGCGTGATCATCGGCCTAGTAACATGGGTGGTCTGGCCTCTACCCCTTTACCGCGACTGGATATTTGATAAATCAGTGAGTGACTTGGAGTATCGCCTCTGCGTACCTGTAATATTTTACTGATCATCCTTCGTGAAATAGTTCTTCATGGGCTGGGTCACTGTTTCGGAGATCTGGTTATTTGTTTGTCTGGTAGTGGCCTGCATCTATCCTCTCTACGATGGTCGCAAAGTCCTCGCGGCAGCAGGGAAGGCTGCCTGGGATGCTGTACGACGAAAGCCCTCACAGGCGGATGATGGTAGCCCTGCTTCCAGCACTCCAGACGACGAAAGTCTCGCTACGAGCGATACAGAAAGAGAAAAGAACGCATCTTCTTAGTTTTTCTTACAGAACTTGCCTGGCTTGGAGGGCTGCATGTTTGGGTCACAAAGGATACCAGCGGCATCATGGCAATTCTTTGACTCGCCAATCTCTATTCTCGTGTGGTCCGATCTGCCAAGCCAAATGAGGCTAGGAAATGGGAGAAAATCCTCACCAAACCATTTCAGACATCTTAGCGAGTATAGGATACGTCCCCGTTGAATCGAGCAAATAGACTAAGAAAAAACACGATTCGACACCCTACTGGATGGTGGGAAAGGAAGAAATATTGACGATCCCCCGAACCGGCTAAAGCTGCTAGTCGCCCAACCACAGTAACCATACTCGACATGTGATATACCCCAAAATCGATCGACAGGGAATGGAACGAGAAGTCAACAACGTCATTGAATGTTGTATTGACAAAACGTCATCCTCTCAGCCATCTATTCTTTCCCACCGTTGTTCACCTTTCCCTTCTTCCTCTTCGTGCGTGCGCTGGACAATGTATCCCATCGATCATACAACCCGATTTCTGCGCCAAAGAACAAGCACCAAGACTAATAACGATGAGTGACGACGATATTTATGTCAGTAATGGCACCTGCTACTCTGCCAAGGGGGAAAAGTTGGATAAGAGCTTCATCCCGTGCGGTAACAATGCCTACGGCTACCAGACATGCTGCGGCGCGGGAGACAATTGTCTGGTTGACAATTCCTGCTTTGGAATCTATGCCTCTGGCTATGGTAGCTATTTGACATACATGGCTGGCTGCACCGACCCAGACTATGAAGACTCGAGCTGTCCCGACAAGAAAGGCATCGGTAAGCGGTCGAAAAGAGAGCCCTGAGCGATAGACTAACGCATCCAAGACCAAGATTGGATTGCCCTTACACTCTGCGATGACACCGACGGCGGATGGGCAGTGTGTTCGCAAAAGGGAGACCCGACCACTCTCCAACCTGGCTCGTACTGTTCCTGTACCGAAGCAGCATCAGCGACACTGGCTTTCAAAGATTCCAACAAACTCGAAGAAATCGCATCGCTTCCTGAAAGCACGGGGGCGACGATCAAGTTCTTGGGGGGCAACGAACCGACGTCTGCGTCATCGCCAGACACAACCGAGGCGGCAGCGAGCTCTGATTCTAATAACGACAGTTCTACCGAAGCCGACAATTCAACCGAAGCCGATAATTCGACCGAAAGTCATAAGACGACCACAACCGAGAGTGCGAACGAAAGTGACAGCGTCAGTACGGGCGACCGCGCGACAACAACGGATACTGGGTCACGCACATTGGTAACAATCAGCACCACGAGCTTCGCTACCAATAGTGACGGCGTGACGACAGCCACGAAGGCAGTATCAGCTACAGTCTCGCAAGCCGTTTCAGACCCGGATTCCAGCGATACCAACACGGGCGATCCAACGTCTCCAGGGAGCAGCAGTGGCTCTGGACTCGGTGTAGGTGCCAAAGTCGGCATTGGTGTCGCCGCTGGAGTCATCCTTCTCATCGCTTTGGTCGCCCTCTTCTTTCTTCTTCGCAGGAGGCGGCGACGTTCACCACCTGAAATTGAAAACGGCAGCGCCAACGGCAGCGTCGGCGGTACAAAACACTCGAAAGACTCCAAACAAGAGTCATCTGATTACCATCCCTCAGCCATACCAAATGGGCCTATCCTGTCCGAGATTGACGGGAAGCCTGTGTCCGAGGTCCAGGGCAAGGCTGCCGACCCATCTAATGTTCGAAGTGAGCTTGACGGACGTGAAGTGATATCTGATACTGCAGCATCAGGTGGGAAGAGTAAAGGGCGGACGAGAAAGTTAAGCCCTGTTGCTGAGCTGCCGGGGAGCGAGACCTTTCAAGTCCCGGCTCACTGAAGATAAATGGGGTTCTCGAGGAGTTAATGAATGGTAGAAATAACACGGAGCAGTACGTATACCAGCTTAGCATGTGTTTATGAATTATGATTACCTTCACGCCTTGGCCCGCAGGAGACCACATGGAGCAATTATGGATGCTTCTGAAAATGAAGAATGACAGAAATATTTTTTGAACTGCGAGATATCAACTGACAGTCATTAGACAGTCAACTTCTCCATCCTTAAAGTAATGTCAGTCCTAGTATAAATAATTCTAACCTAAATTCTGAAGTTTGGGAAATGTTAGTCCGGCTCCCCGCAGACACGCATGCCTTTGGTAAGCCTTACTAGGGCTAAAGTTGCTGAAGCACAATAAGCATGACAAGATTGTTAAAGTTGCCGAGCGCTCTGGCTTTGGATACATACGAACATCTTTAGTTCCAACCACTGACCGTCTGCCAAGTTCATTGCCCGAGATGAACAGGCTGCTTTACAATTGACCTTAGGCCATGTGTATTCTTGATGACCGGGACACAGGGTAATAAAGAGGCCGATGAGTAAGGATCCATCCATCCCACCCGAGGCTTGGGGTTGCATGCATATACATGAGTGGCTGCGCTGACCAGGTTCACCTCCCAGGTCCAGTATTAAAGTTGGTAAACTAACCAGCTAGTTTACAATCAATCCTGGGTAATACATATTCTTAACGACTATCATGCACAGTGATGGTCCTACTGTAGCATTGCGTATGTTAGCGATGCAACATAGGGTAATGATATCATTGGTATAACGTATGCACTGGCGATCTCTTGCTTTACCCCTCAAACCTAGACCAGGTGATTCAGAGTTTGCGATAAATACGGCGCCCCTACGTCTTGCTTCTCATTCTCATACCTCCTCCTCTACAGTGACCTCAAAGCACTACTAGACTCGACACTCTGATCTCATACTATACCCTTGAAAATGGTAAAGAAAGTCATAATAAGCGCCCTCGCGATGGCAATCACAGTCAATGCCGGGATATACACTGAGCTTCCCATCGACGTCACTGAAGTAGACGTCATCATCGCTGGAGGTAAGTCCCATCATCCTAATGCATCAAGCAACTACCTAACTTTCGTCGTAGGCGGAACTGCGGGATGTATTATTGCATCACGGCTCGCCGAAGCGGACCCAACACTCTCCATTCTAATGATTGAGCAGGGGAAGAACAATTTCAATGTCGAGACTGTCATCTACCCAGCTCTTTTCGAAAGGAACACCATGCCTGATTCCGACACGGCTTTGTTCTGGAAAGCGAACAAGTCGCCGCAGCTGGCAGACCGTGAGCCCATCGTTGAGACAGGTGGTATCCTAGGTGGCGGGTCCTCAATTAACTGGATGGTATATACCCGAGGGCAGTGGGATGATTTTGACTCGTGGGATTCACCTGGGTGGACGGCTAATGACATTCTGCCTTATTTGACCAAGGTGCGTTTTCCAAGTTTAATCTGGGCTTAATAAGCGACTGAGAAGAGTATCCATCTAACGTTCATCCAGCTCGAGACATATCACGGCCTGACAAACAACGAAACTACACATGGTTACGATGGTCCAATCCACGTCTCAAAAGGGACACATCAGGCACCCCGGGCTGAAGACGGATTTATCGAAGGCGCTCTCAAAGCAGGCTTTTCCGAGATAACAGACCTGCAGAGCCTTCATTCCAACAATGGCTCCGGACCCTGGTATCGCTACGTGTCGCCTTTGGACGGTCGCCGTCAAGATGTTGGCCACCGCTACCTACATCCCTTGCTCCAGAGCAACAAGCGTGCTGGTTTGCATGTTTTGGTCGAGAATGAAGTTCTTCGCATCTTGTTTGAGGAAAAAGAAAAACGCGCGACTGGTGTTGAGTATCGACCAAAAGGTGCGTATGGGAACAGCACAAAGACAGTCGCAGCCAAAAGGCTTGTCGTTGCTTCCGCTGGGTCCTTCGGGACACCATTACTGCTTGAACGCTCTGGAATCGGCAGTTCTGAGATCCTTGAGAAGGCTGGAGTTCCAGTTATAGAAAGTCTTCCAGGTGTGGGAAACAACTTCCAAGGTATATTCTGAAGCTAGCTGAATGAGCTACAAACTTTACTAACCACGGTAACTGCTTAGATCACCACTTTGTCGGCTATGTCTACCGCACGAGCCTCACGCCAAATGAAACGATCAACGGCATCGCAAGAAACGATCGTGGCCGTGATGTCGAAGCCATGATAGAGAGAGACGATGAACAACTAGGATGGAACGGCCACGACGCTTCGAGCAAACTCAGGCCATCAACCGCAGATATCTCAGCTTTCGGGCCTGAGTTTCAAGCGGCATGGGATCAGGACTTCAAAGACACTCCGAATCGGCCGCTCATGATAATGGGGCTGTTCAACGCTTACTTCGGGGACCCTGCCGACCTTCCGGACGATGCCGAATATGCCACCATCGCACCCTGGGTCACGTACCCATACGCCCGTGGCCATGTCCACATCACAGGGCCTGAAATCGATGATCCGTATGACTTCGATCCGCGCTGGCTGTTGGACGCCAACGACATCGATCTCAAGAGTCACATATGGGGCTACAAGACGCAACGGGCCATAGCTCGACGGATGGACATTTTTCGTGGCGAACTTGCAACGGGCCAGCCCCGGTTTCCAGCAGGATCGAAAGCAGCAGTCATCGAAAAGGCGGACGGCCCAATTGCTCGTGATGTTGAGTACTCGGCCGAGGACGACGCGGCAATCGTCCAGTACGTACGTGAGAATATTGGAACTTCGAGGCACCCACTGGGGACTTGCAAGATGGCTCCACGGGAAGACAATGGTGTGGGTAAGTTGGTTCCCTGCCGTTTTTCCTAAAAAGGATACTGACGTGACGCCTTTCAGTTGATACGACGCTGAACGTCTATGGAGTATCCGGGCTCAAAATTGCAGATCTCAGCATCCCACCAAAGCAGGTCGCAGCTAATACTTACAACGCAGCGTTGATGATCGGAGAGAAAGCTGCCGACATCATTATCCGTGGGCTGAACCATAGTCCCTAAGACGGAGGATAAGTATGGATTACGCATAGAGCCTAGATTCAGAAGGGCAATGAAAAATAATCATATCAAGGAGTTCTTGCAATCACATTCATTATTTACATTCTTCTCCTCCACTCGCTTAGCTTCCGCAACAAATTCGGGGAAGGTATCCGATAACCCTAAAGAAGGTGGCGTCGACAGATCATTGGGTAAAAGGTATCTCAGGGTAAGTGAATTTAACGCCGGAATAAAGTCCTTTGTTGGCGAGCTTGTCAGCCTCTTGATTCTCCTCGCGTGGAACCAACCAAAAGCCCACGAATACTCCCATTAGGTCAAGAGCAAAGGCACAAACGAGCATTTCTTCCCATAGGTCCCTGTCTTTCACGGGTTCTCTTTTGACTGTACGCCAGCCATTTCCTATCCACTTATGGATAGACCCTGTCATCGAGTTGACAATGTATGCCGAGTCCGACTTGATGACTAGATGTCGAATTCGGCAGGGCGACGGGCAGCATTTCGGCACCGCACACGGCCATTGTCCTCCGTTGCCTGCAAATACCATGGCGGTCTTGAGTCCTGCGATGGCGGCGTGCAGTTCGGCTCGCTGGCTTGTGTGTTTGTAGTTGGGATCGTCGGGAACTTTAAAGAATAGGTTCTTCTGCGGATTGCGAGAGTCTCGGTGGGGTCGGGGACCAAAATAGACACCGCAAGCAGAGGCCACGGCTTTATCCGAGCCGTTTCCCGGGCAGGCTCCGTCGACGGCGATGATCATCGAATCTAAGTGGTACGAGTAACGATCGCATGGACATGGATCTGGTGAAGAATAGGTGCATCGAACATGGATGAAACCGTCGTTGCTGTCAACTTCGAGATTTCTGGCGTTGCTGCCCTCTAGAGAATATTCCTTTCCTGGAAAGCGAACGCAGAATCCACCACGTTGTCCTCCAAGATGAGCACCATGATTATCGTGAGCCATCATCCCCCGTTTTGGATCTTCGCGGGCATGTCCTGAAGCCATTCTGGGCTTGAAAGTTGATGGCATCGAAGGGTATGGGGCGGTTGCTTGATTACGAAGACAAGATCTGGAAAATGGGCTCGAAGATGGGATAGAGCTTCAAAGAGAATATTAGGTGAGGTGTTTGAGGAGAGCTTCTCATTTTCAACCGACGAGATTAGTTTGGACTTGGGATATTAAGTTAGACGTTGACGACGGTGGCTGAATCTGTCACGCCTCATTGGCACAAGTGATATCGGCACCTACCAACCATTACTGAGGATTTGCTCATAATTACGCAAAGGTGAACGAACAGGCGGAGATTTCGTTCCAACGGACTGGATTTCTACTGGGTACTTGATGCAGGGGAATTGCAGCTTCGCTGGTTTGGCTGGAATTAATGGCGGGGAATTCGTAGAATTAGAATTCCTGGTGGAGAAAGCGAGCCAGAACAGCGCACCCAGTCTCATTATCAACAAAGTGAGAAGAGAAAGAAAAGGGAAAGTCCCTCTGTGTGTAAAGAGGATATTTACCCAGCAGCTAGTATTCATCCTCTAATTTTCTCGGATATTTCCATCTTCTAATCACTTCGTCTGTACTACCCTATACTAAGGCTGGCGTGTGGTGGGCTTTTCGTTCGCAAGAACAGCGCTCGCTGCTATACTGAATCTATGTAAAGGCATCTAAGTAGCTAGCCTAATTTTGTGGTTGTGAATGGGCTTAGTTAATTCGCATATTATCGAAATAACTATATCAGATGTTGATGTCTAGTTTGCATGGTTCTGTGAGCATTCAGGATCTGATCAACAATGCCACAAGGTGACTTGAGTTAGTTGCTAGTTTCCTCTCTCCTCGTTCTGTCATGGCTGCACCTGCAAGCCTTGCAGCCAATGGGTCAACCACCAGCTCTGTTCTTCCTTCCATGCCCTCAATCCAATCAGCTGAAGCATACGTTATTTCAAGCCGCACCTCGTGTAGTGGCTTCCTAAGCATTGACAAGAAACACGAACGATGCCACTATGTTTGTAACTAAGAAGCCTGCTCGGCCGAGTGGGCTCGTACGTTCAGCCTTAAGGCGCCCGTCGCGGAAGGCACCTGAGGCGGGCTTTGAAATCGATGCGTTAGTCCAGCGCATGGCGGGCCCAGAGCAGAAGGCCCTTAGAACGGGCTTTGGTATCTTCGTGTTAGTGCCCGTGTGAGCCTCGTTCCCTCCCCCTCAGTGCGTGCTAGATTGGTTCGGGTACTGCACAATGATCCTGGCGCGGGGCGTCCCGGCTATGCTTCTCTCGTTCTCCCGCCCGTGTCGCAAGAACCGTCTTCATCCAAGGGAACATGACTTCAGTAAGAAAACATCGCCGCATTTCAAAAGGCAGCGAGGGTCGGACAAGGCCCAGATACTCCCCGGGTAGCTGGATGGACACGACATGCCAAGAAAAAAAGAAAAAAGGCGCAGTCATGAATCGAACTTTGAACTCAAAGTTCTAGAAGGTGGCCATGCTACCGAGCCAGCAGAGCTGATCCGCCTTAATTATCGTGCATGGCCACTCAAACGGGCGGTCGGGCTCTATGACTGGTCCGGGGCACCAATTAAATATAAACTAGCATCATTGGGTTCAAGCGTAGAAAACGGGACGGAACGTCGCTGCAGCCCCGCGCTAGGATGATCAGGTCCAGACAGCAGGATTAATCGAGTCAAGGGTACTCCGTACAGAGACCGGAATTCAGGCGCCTAAATACCTGCATGTTTCGGAGGAAGTCAAGTGTACTGGACAAGGCGGAAAGAAACCGCCCGTAGACGTCAATGGCTTGTTTCGTGACGCCCGAGTGCGCCGCGAGTCTACTAAATACCTTCCGTATCCGTCGATCCCCCACCTTGGCCGCGTGGAGGGGGATGTCAGCCATGAACGATTAGTATTATCATCTCTCTTACACGACAGAGCAGAGAGCATTGACAATGCATGCAAGGACACCAACTCAATTGTCGCAATTGCCTCGTCCTCGCAGCCAGACGGGCGCTCGCAAGGTCCTTCCCTTTACGGATGATCTGTATGAGCCTTTGTCCGCTCTCTCCAATCAGCCCAACGCGGAGGATCGTCAAGGCTTTCAGCTCGACTCGAGAAATAAAAAAGGTGAGGCTGCAGCCTGCCTTATCATGGATGCCAGTTGCGACCCCGCATAACCATTCGCGAGGAGCTGCGCCGATAGCCAAATGCTGCGGCGAATGAACTGGCTCGTAATCTGACCGACGACGGAAGACACAGCCAAGCCAAGCCTCTGGGCGAGAACCAGGGGGGGGGGGGGGGGGACGCTGACGCTATATAGGCCTACCCCCGGCCCTGATTTGCAGCTGTCGCGTGAGCATCCCTTCTTCTTCTCTCTCCTCTCTCGCACCTCTCAGCGAGCAAACAGCATGTCACCCGTTCGCGCGCGGATGCACTCCACCATGTCAATCGCCGGACACCACCGGCCTCTGTGATTCCCGTTCTTCCCTCCCCTCGCCCGTTCCCAGCATGTCTGGGCTCGCGCCAAATACCTATGCGGCGCTGTCCATCACCCTCGCGGCTGCGGCTACGGCCTTGGTGCTGCGACTGTGCGCGCGACGCATGACCAGGATGCCCTTGTGGTACGATGATTATTTGGCCGTGGTGGCGTTTGTGAGTACAATACACACGCGGCAAGATCTTGGACTGGACTGAGCTGATGCAAATTCGAGGTTTTCGCAACTGGCTACTCGGCCATTTGCTTGATATGTGAGATCCCACCGCGCCTCCTTCGTAGCAGGCAGTTCCTCATTTTTGTCTCTAGGGACCATCCACTATAGATTTGGCCAGACCCTCGAGCCTTTTGATGACCAGCGTGCCGAGTACATACGCGAGAAGTCGCGTCTTTTTCTATACGCTGGGGGCATAATATATGCCTCATCCATAGCTGCCTCGAAGCTCTCTATTCTCTCCATGTACTGGCGTCTCTTTCAATTCACCTCCGCTCGATACCCCATCCTCATTCTGATCGTTCTCTCGAGTGTGTGGTACATCATCCGGACGTTCATGGTCATTTTCCAGTGCATCCCCGTGCAGGCCTATTGGGATAAGAGCATCGACGACGCGAAATGCCGTATCAACGGCGCCAAGTTCTTCCTCGGCACCGTCTTGACGCATTCGCTCATGGACCTCCTGATCCTGACGCTGCCCATCATGGAAGTAGCCAGGATGCATCTGCCTCTGGGCCAGAAACTCGCCGTTGTTGGCCTCTTCGCGGCCGGCTCCATGTATGTCCACACGCCCTTGCTCGGTCGCATGCACCTTTACGCCTGCTAATCCCCGTCGAGGGTCTTTATCGCTTCGGTCATCATCATTATTGAATCAGCCAAATTCGATCCCAAATCAAAGGAATTGCCGTACGACGTGTGCTACAATGTGATGGCGGCCGTGGTGGAAGTCAACTTGGCCATATTCTCAGGCAAGTCCGGCAATCAACTCCCTACTCTCCACATTTCTCTAATTCGGTCACAGGTTGTCTCCCGATTCTCCGTCCAATATTCCGCAAAGTGGTTGCTGGGCTTTCGTCAGGCGCAAGCAAGCATCGCCTTTCCTTGCCCAGTCGGCATCCGCCGTCATGACACACGTGAATCAACGGATGAACATACCGAAGAAGGATCAGAAAGTGGGCTCCTCAGATACTCATAGCTATTGGAATTCTAGATCAGATCAGACAATCACCAGCAAATGTGCGCAATACATGTATTCTGTTTTAGCACAGGGAGTAAATGCGTGTGAATCTGCTTCGGTCCCAGGACTCACGTGCTAGGGGAGGAAAGGATAGGACAAAGCGATGTGGAAGGGGTTAAGGAAATTAACTCTGATTTTAACAGCTCATGGACGTCGATGAATTCGGATCTCGTGGTTATCAGTACGATGCAACCTGCCATCCGCCCTCGAACTCGGCAATAACTCACGGAAGCCTTGTCTGTATTCGTAGAACCTCCCGCCATCCCCCCCTGTCAAGAAGGATCAGTACAGCCGATAGCCGGGGTGCCGATCCAACAGGGCGCTTTAGGCTTATTTGAATCCCCACAGCCTATCGAACGAGGCGGTGCTGTAGCGCAGGCCCTCTCAGAGCCAGGTTCGCGGAGACTCCGTAGCGAGCCAAAGGAGAAAGGTTTGGGTCAGAAGGATCGTCGGTCCTACGCCAATATCCCTAGATCACCTTCCCTGCCAAACGCGTTATTATTAACCCCGGCGACTGTCGCCAATCCGCTTTTCGGGAATACTACCCTGAAACCTATCTGGTTTTCTAACCGCGACCATAGGACTGCCGGTCCAACTGCCTACTAGTTGCTGCACTCGCCATGGCATGATACAGGCCTGATTGGCCTTCCCAGTTGAGGCTAGTAAATAGGCTGAGGAAGAGTCTGGTTCCTTTCGAACAGAACGAAGGATTTCGCCAAGGGAAGTCTGCCTTGGTCGCGTAACAAAGAGAATGAGAGGTTATGGGAAGTAGCGAAAATGGTTGTTTAAAAAGGGGAGATATGGTCGTTGAAATAGCGAGATAGGAAGAGGATCTGTACGGCGCTCTCAATACGGAAACTACTGTTTCTCACCGTTTCTGAGATGGTGTCTCTCAAGTCGTTGCTTGCGGGCTCGGGCTTGTTGCTGTCGCTTTGGCAGCAACCGGCTGGAGCATTCCCCGCGACACCCGACTACAACGATCATCTCAGCGCAGACGGCGAGTTCCCAAAGATTCAGCGCCGCGCCGAGGACTTCTATCTTCGTATCATGCCGCTTGGAGCTTCCATCACCAGAGGACAGCCCGCACCGGCGGACACCAACGGGAATGGCTATCGCAAGCTCATTCGAGACCAGCTGCGGTCCGAGGGATGGAAAGTCAACATGGTTGGTTGGGTCGGTCAACTACGGAGAAATGGCGGATAACGTGAGTCTCTAACTTCTCCTTGCCCTTAAAGAACACAGTTTTGATAATTCGTGTCAGGACAATGAGGACTGGCCCGGCTTCCTGGTGGACGGTGTACTGGCAGGATCTCGGTAAGGTGGCTCCCGGTCGAGGCATGGGTGATCTCGCCGGCGTACGATTTGGTCAGTTATTTTCTTTCCTGCTTTGGTTCTTCACTTACTAACTGTGTTTTAGTCGATCTCAACGGAGAGTATGGTTGACCAACCGTCATGTACGGACCTTGCTAACATGACAAATAGTGGACGTTCGGACTGGCTGTGGCTTGATGAACAGGGCAAAGTCACTACTTACATCAACCAGCGGGTCGACGGCAAAGGCATGGTGCCATCCTGGTTGAAGACTGGTGTCACTCATGGCGGTATGGGCAAGGATACAGAGGGCCGCGAAAACATCATCTTCGGAAGACTCTATGATTCGGGGCGTCGAGACGTAAGTGCACACACATACATCTGAGCCTGGATACTGACGGCGTTTATACAGTACGTCTGGGTCGATTGGGATGGCTGCAAGAGCACCAATGGCAAAGCATGCGACATTACCGTCAAGGCCTGGAAGAACACTGGCTCAGGCGGAAAATTCCAGAAAGGTTAGTACCTCATACTTCATTTCACGGCTTTATACTGACTTTGCTCCCAGGCGACGGCTCACGATGGGGCGATATGTCCGGCACCGGCATCGACGACTACGTCTGGATCTCGCCCGACGGCCAGATCAACATCTTCCGGAACAAGAACCCCTCCAGCGGCTCGACGGCTCTGTATAGCGCGGGCTGGATTGACCACGGCGTTGTTCTCAAGACTGGCATGAATCGCAAGTCCCTTCACATTGGCGATTGGGACGGAGATGGCAAGTCTGACATCATCGGCGCGGCTCAGGCCGATGGCTCCCTGACCGTCTGGAAGACCAAATTTGACGGCAAAGACTTTAGCTTCGAGAAGAAGACGGTTGCTAATAGTGGGAAGTGCAGCGAGGGCTGGGGTCTTGGGTTCCAGGACATTGGCGTTTTCTTTGCCGACATCACGTAAGTCTCTGCTCCTCGCCTGTCTTACACATCACACTCACACATATCTAGTGGAAGCGGCTGCGTCGACTACATCTGCATGGAGCCTAACGGAAGAGCTGTCGCATGGCTTAACGACGACGAAGGCAGTATGCGATACGCCGGCCAGATCAAGTACAGCGAGAAGAAAGACCGAGCCAACCATCGCTTTGCCGACGTAAACGGCGACGGCAAGGCCGACTTCTTGTGGGTCGACAAGTTCAGCGGCGACGCGACTGTCTGGTACAACAACGGAGAACTGCCCAACGCAGAGCGTCTGTCTGGTAGCAAGTTCCACTGGGTAAATTCGGGCGTGCTGTATCTTGGATCAGCTAGGGGCCCTAACATGCATTATCCCAACGTGGGTGGTCTCGGCCGCGCTGATCAAGTCGAGGTTGAGGCAACGGAAGCTTATGTGAGTGGCTGAATCCCTGCTACTTTCTAAACTGCAAATAACTGATGCATGCACAAGGGCTTTGTTTGGTACAACACATGTCCCGCCGGCGGCGATGACGGCGACGACGAGGTTCAAGACCCCGGACTGCCCGCCTACAACCCCGGCGAGGTCGATCCGCCAGACACTCCCGGCGACGGGAACGATGGAGCGGCCTTATTCTGCGATAGCAACGAGGGCTCGTGGTCGCCCAATCTCTGGAACAAACTTGGGATGGGAGACTGGTTCGAGTCAAGGTCCCGCCTGTACTCGGGCCGCGGCTGGCCTGAGCCGTCGGAAGGCACTTCAAACGGTATCCCCAGAGTCATTGCCAGGTACAACCTTGATGATGAAGACAAGGCTTTCAACTGGGATATCAGCTGCAACGAGTAAGTCACACACATGTCATTATTATTCCTTGCTGTTCGTTAACCGTCCACTCAACAGCATCAGCAAAACGTGCAACCTCGTGCAAGCCACGGTGTCAAAGAACTGCCACCAGAACTGGCAACGAGCCTTCACGCTCTGGAACATGGCTGGCTTCAGCAAGTTCATGCAGCTGTGGGTGGCCGAGTTCAAGGACTCGGGCTTCGATACCGCCCTGTCTCTGCCGCTCATGTCCTCGGCTTTCATGCCCGGAAAGACCAACGTCGACATGGACAAGACCGCCTGGAACACCTGGATCGCCGGCATGCTTGGCGGCATTGCGTCCTATGTTTCTGGTGTGGGAGGTGGAGGTTCTGCTCTTGCGAGTAGCATAATGGTCATGCAGGGAGCAATGATGTCTTGGGCCAAGGATCCAACCTACGACCCTCGCTTCGACACGTTTACTGATTTATCTACAAACTACGCTACGCTACGTGGCAACGTCAAAAGGGCTGTCACGGACTACTTTGACGACTACCTCAAGAAACTGCCCAGACAAGGAGACGAAGCCGAGAGCACGAAGCTCGCCCAGCTGCTATCCGACGGCGCATTCACCGACCAGGACATCCTAGGGAACTTCGACAAGGAAATGTTTTACAGGTGCACCACGGTGCCCATGATCAGCGAGATCTGGAACGGGCAGAAAGTCTTCATCCTCAAGTTCCCCAAAGGCAAGATCGACTTTGAGTGGGACGAGGCCTTGGGGGCCAAGACGTTCAAGTACGACCCCTGCTTCGGCAGCCCCAAGTTCGAAAGCCTCATGAAGGACAAGACGTACTGCGACGACCTCTACAACTACGTCATCCTCGGGTGGGACCGCCTCGAGCAGAACATGTTCGCCGACTACGGCACGGTGGAGGAGACGCTGGGCCACTTCAACCTGACCAAGCAGGACATTGTCAAGTCGGCGCAGTGGTCGCAGGACAAGTCCTGGCAGTTCATGCCGCGCGACGCCAGCACTTTCGGAAACCTGTGGATCCAGATGGCCGAGAACCCGACCCAGGCCTTGTCCAAGCGGGAGACGTTGGCCGTCAACATTCCCATATGTGAGCTGACGTACGTCGAGATCGAGTGGACCAAGGAGGCTTGCTTCCAGAGCGGAGATGGAGTGGAACAGTTTCAGCAGTGTTTGTTGCATGTTGCTCTGAATTCTTGTGCCAACTATGTGTGGCAGTCTTATCCGTGGCCTTATGCGAAGTAGGGGATAGAAGGGCTGTTGGATTGCAGTTGAGGGATTGCTTGATTTAATTAGTCCGACTTTGAGCCATTTGCATCTTATTTAAAATTTCACTTCACCTAGATTACTTCCTCAAACAGCTTCTCAAATATAGTTCTTGTTTGGAGAACTACCTTGCAAGGTAACCTCAACATCAATGATAGCTAACCTTCACCTCAAGAACTCGAGCTAGGAGAGAAGGGTTCTGGCTGCGATCCATAAGGAATCACCCTCACCATGTGCCGTCTCTCATCATCCTGAAAATCAGGAACGGCCGTGTGCCCACATACTCGCTGATCCCAGACAACCACCGTTCCCTTTTCCCACCTGACACGACAGTTGAAGTCTAAGCTCTTGATGTGGTTGTGAAGGAACGACAACAGGTGCTGCGACTCTTCGGGCAAGAACCCTTCAACCTGCCGAGCAATGGTAGGGTTCACAAACAGGGCTGGCTTGCCGGTGACGGGGTGCTTGATGACCAGCGGGTGGGTAGCGTTGATGGCTTCCTTCAAGGCTCGCTCAGTACCCACTCGCCTGACCTCTCCCTCTGAGGCAGAAGTGTGCAAAAGATTCAGCGACGACAATGTTTCCCTGAACGCCGGAGATAGTGCTTCATACGCCGCTGTGAGCGAGGTGAATGCGGTGTCACCGCCACCTGCCTTTGGAGTTTCAAGGACCCAGAAGAACGTCGTTGAGGGAACGTTGGGAGTGAAGGTCTGGTCGATGTGCCATAGGTCATAGGTTGTCCGTGGGCCCAAGAGGGTCCTCAGGTTTCCACTAAATGTTCTTAGCTTTGACCCCGATTTCTTTGGATGTGGAAGGCTTACGACTTTTCGTCTGCGTAGACAACGTGAAACTCAGGCCCGGTGCCCTCGGGATAACCCATCGTTGGGTGCTGGTGAAGCGGACCATAGTGCCTCACCGTATCGAGCTGCTTGTCAAATCCAACATCCGCGAAATTCTGGTCCCTCTGTTCCAGAGTTAGCAAGTGAGCAGCTTTGTCAGGTAAAAGGAACAAACAAAGACGATGACGCCTCTCTCAGCAGCTAACAGAGCAAGCTCATCGAGCCCACTCTTGCTCAACTGACTGATCTGCACGCCCCGGATCTCCGTGCCAATCCTCGGCGTGATGTTCGTCACTTCCGCCCCCGCCTTCAGCAGCGACGGCTTGGACGGATCTGCGCGGCTGCCAGGTTCTTCCGCCTCGAACAAGGGTACTACCACGGGTGCGACGTAGCCCTCGGATCGGGTGGGGAGGTATGCAGGATATAGCGGCTCGGAAGACATGACGCCTTGTCGATGTATGCCCAATTTGTTCGGGGAGATGGTCGAGTCTGTGCTTCGAGGTGCGTGTTGGACGAAGAGGCGATGTAGCGGCCCCAGCACATATTGTAGCTTTGCCACATGGCCCTCCTCCCCAATCCTACCTACCAAGCAGTACCGAGGTCGGAGTGTCTCCGACTGAATTCGACTGAATTGGAAATGTTGGTTGTCGTCATCTCCCGCCAAGCCAGCCATCGCGCACTAGTTTAGGAAATAAGCTCTGCATCATATCTCTGACAGAAGACGCCATCGATCCTCTCAGGGCCCATGCACCTAATCGGTAACGAAGTCAACTATTACCATAGCTCTTATTGGACTGCTGGCAGAATGGCGGGACCTGTCGCATCGGCAAAGTCGCATCGGCGTAGAACAAAGCGAGTTTCTCCCGATCGCTCGAGTCGTGGACGCACCCCTAGTCGGCGTTTGAACCAGGATTTACCAGATGCGAAATCCTTAGAGTTGATTTCGTCATTATGGCCTTGATATGGGGAGCAATAGTCAAGAAGGAGGACGCTCCTTGGCGAAAGAGGCTGAAAATTGCCTTGCGTGCAAGACTGGCTGGAAACATACCTGCTCCGACGGACATGCTTGGGGCATAAATAGAATGCCATCAGCTGAAGGTTTTCCGTTTCATCAATCAGCTTGAACTCTGGACGACACAACAACAAGGTTTACTGCCTAGCTTGGTTCAGCACGCGCAACCATGTCGTCGCCCACGATCAGCCTGAAAAATGGCTCTGCTCCCGAGGAGCGCCAGGTCGCAACGCTTCCCGACTCGACGTCTTGGCTTGCCAAGGTTCACCCGTACTTCAAAGATCCAAGACATGTTCTGATCCTCAAGCTCGATTTTTTGCTCTTGTCTTGGGCTTTCGTTGCTGGTGTATGAGACGCCCTCCACCTTCTATATCGTCACAGCTAACGTCTTTCTAGCTTCTAAAAGACGCTGATCAGAGCGCTACGACTGCTGCTTATGTATCTGGAATGAAAGAGGATTTGCAGCTATTCGGAAACGAGTTGGTTGAGTTCACGACGTGGTTCTCGGTCGGCTACGCCCTGTTTATTGTCCCGTCGCAGTTGATCCAGACGCGGGTGCGGCCTTCGATCTTCCTTCCTCTCT
Organism: Neonectria coccinea; assembly: GCA_019137265.1. NCBI lineage: Eukaryota > Fungi > Ascomycota > Sordariomycetes > Hypocreales > Nectriaceae > Neonectria > Neonectria coccinea. The sequence continues at coordinate 12,629 of WPDF01000395.1, read as the reverse complement.
GCGAGATAGTCTGGGGACTGTTTACGCTTTTCACATACAAGGCGACGAGTGCGAAAACCATCTACGTGCTGCGATTATTTCTCGGTGTTTTTGAGTCGACCTCGTGGCCGGGCATCGTCTCCCTTATCTTGAACTGGTAATTAATCACCCTCACCAGTGTTAGAGTCTTTCTAATATCAACAGGTATACACCAAAAGAGTTGGGAAAGCGACTGGCCATCTTCGGAGTCAGCGGTGTTGCCGGAAACATGTTCCTGGGCATCGTGCAAGCAGCTCTGTACAAGAACCTGAACGGAGCCCGGGGTCTCGCCGGCTGGCAATGGCTGTTCATCGTATCAGGTGTCGTTACCGTCTTCTGGGGAATTGTGGGATTCTTTGTCATTCCCGACTCGCCCGCCATAACTAAAGCTCTGTTCTTGACCGAGGAAGAGAGGGAGCTGTCTCGCTCGAGAATGACCGACAGCGGAACCAAGACGTCAAGCTTGATCCCATTCAAGGTCCTACTCAAGAAGTTGAAGCTCCTCGTCAAAAGCCCAATCACCTATCTCTATCTGGCTGGCTATCTACAGTTCGCCTGGAGTCAACGTGCCAATTCTTACTTTTTGCTCTACCTCAAGGGTCTTGTGGACTCTGCTGGAGAGCCACTCTACTCAGTCTACACGGTCAACTTGATCCCCCTGGGAGGCTATGGCATCAGCATTGTTTGCAACATCGGGCTCAACGCGCTCAGCGACTGGAAAGGCTGGCGATGGCAGGTGGCGGTGGTAGTTGCGGGTGTCCAGCTAGTCGCCACGTCAGTTCTTGCAGGCTGGCCGGATTCCCGACATACCATCATGGCCTTCTACTTCTTGACCTTTTCCACGGCAGCTTGGGGTTATGCTCTCCTGGCGTGGATGGCAGAGATTCTTCGCAAGGAGCCGGAGATCCGCTCAATTCTTGTGGGAATTGCCGTCACTCTTGTGTACGCTGGTCACGCATCCATCCCGCTCCGAGCGTGGCGCGTAAGCGACAGCCCGAGATATCCCATTGGATTCCCCTTGGCCGCAGCGTTCGCCGCTGGAAGCATCCTGGCAATTCTGGGTTTGCGATTCTACATTGGCAAGTATCCTGATATTTTGGATTGGGGTTTGGATCGAGAGGAGGCTGAGACTAGGGCTGTTGAGGAGACTCTCCCTGGTGATGAGTCGGTTGATGGTGATGATGGCAAAGAAGCAGCGCAGCGGACAGTTCGGATCTAAATTGAGAGGTATTGCTTCACCTTAGTCCTCGTCAGTGAGACTCATTGAAAAGAGATGCAATATAGAGCAGTTAATTGGTAATTTGTCTTTTGCAACGTGAGGGCTTTTATTGGTGTGAGAATGGCCGCATTCGCTTGCCGGCTGAGGAAGTCGGATAAATAGCCACGTGTTTTTTGGTATATCCTTGGATTGTTTATGTACCTAGTAAGGCAAAGTCCCTGATGCCTGATAGAAGGTAGTGACTTACGCTCGTACCTTACCCTGCACTTGGACTATTTCCCATGGTTCCTCCAGGAATTGGTGAGCTAGTGTCCCATCGGAGAAGGGAAGTTTTGTCAGCATCTTCCGCATGTCGTCACAACCACAATTTGACAGGAGCCATCCAATAGTGTGTTCGTTTGTGTGTGGACAACGTGGTCCCTGTGCCTTGGACGGTTGGGGCCGTAGTGGTGTGTTGGGGCCGTAGTGGTGTGTGCGGGTGCTAAAAATGTTAGGTTAGGTCTTTGGTGAGTGGGGCGTGTGCGTCATCAGCCAACGGCAGCTTTTCCATCCATCTAACTTAGTCTGTATGTTGAAAAATGATTCGCAGATGAGCTATCAAGGAATACAGTACAGAACATCGGCTTGAGTGGGGCGATATCCGAATCCTTTGCAGCTGTAGTCGGCCTATTTGATTGGTATTGAGGCCGGAATGCCATCTGGCCTCCTCCTCTCAAATGCCCAAAATGTCCGGTGGTCCGGTAGCGCTTCAAAGCCAAGACAGAGGCGCTTCGTTCGGGCGTTTCGGGCGTTCGGGCGTTCGGGCGGAACCAGACGAAGCTCGCGCATTGGCCAGAGATCAACGAGAAAAACCTTCGCACCCTCGTCCTCCACTGACGTGCGTCGTGCGAAACAGCAACGCCCGGCCAAGTGCGGGGACCCCGAACTTCGGAAAGAGCTTTTTATCGAGTTTTCTGACTCACCAAGAATCCGTTAAAAGACAGTGTCCCGCCCTAGTCTTTCTCTTTCTCTCTCCCTCAACAACAATCACAACACACACACACAGACACATACACAACACACATGCTACGACGATCATCATGTGCACCGCCAGCAACCCCATCACCCACCACACGAGCCACACCATGGGCAATGGTGCCAGCAGCAGCAGCAGCGGTGACAAAAGCAGTGGCTCGGACTGTGCCGGTCATGATACCAGCAACACCATGGAGAACGCCGCCAGCAGCAGCAACAGCGGCGCCCACGGGGACGGCCAGGGCTCGAATGACCATGGTACGCTTTTTCTGCATCTCTCCGTCGTTGTCGTTGGCTTACCTTCCCCCTCTCCCTCAGCATTCGAGCAAGGCGCAGGCTTGGAAGCCCCCCTAACGAGCCTTCCTACTGACCCCAACTCTACTATTATTGACAACAACAACAACAACAACAACAACAACAACACCCTCCGTGACCTCGACGCATGCTCCTCCGCCGACAGCATCTCGCTTGCCAGCGACGACTCGCTCGAGGACACCATCTCTTCCGCCAATACCTCTATGAGCTTTTCTGCCGCCAACATCGCCAACTTCAGCATCATCGACAGCACCCTGCGCGAGGGCGAGCAGTTTGCCACCGCCCACTTCAACACTTCCCAGAAGATCGAGATCGCCAAGGCTTTGGACGATTTTGGCGTGGAATACGTAAGTACTAACATCTGCAAACTCCAATGCTCCCGGCTGACTCCAAAATTAGATCGAGGTGACCTCTCCAGCTGCTTCTGAACAGTCCCGACTTGATTGCGAGGCTATCTGCAAGCTGGGATTGAAGGCCAAGGTAATTAAACAGCGCTCCCACCGCCCCAACCCCTCGCTAATCAATCCCTCAGGTATTGTGCCACATCCGATGCAACATGGACGACGCGAAAATCGCCGTCCAGACAGGTGTCGATGGAATCAACATGTGCATCGGCACATCTTCCCAGCTGATGGAACACTCGCACGGGAAGGATTTGGCCTTCATCGCCGCCAAGGCCGAAGAAATCATCGCTTACGTCAAGTCGAACAACATCGAGATTCGCTTCTCCGGGGAGGACTCCTTCCGCTCGGATTTCAACGAGATCCTGAAGCTCTACACTCTCATGGATCGCCTCGGCGCTAACCGCGTTGGCATCGCCGATACCGTAGGCGGTGCTACGTGGCGCGAGGTCTTTGACAAGATCTCCGCTCTTCGCAAAGTCGTCAACTGCGACATTGAGACGCACTTCCATAATGATACTGGATGTGCTGTCTCGAACGCCTACCTCGCTCTCGAGGCTGGCGCCACCCACATTGACACCACGGTCCTCGGCATCGGCGAGCGAAACGGCATCACCTCTATCGGTGGCCTCGTCGCGTGCCTGATGCCGACTGACCGTAAGCACCTCTTGAGCAAGTACAAGCTCGAGAAGCTGGCTGCCCTCGATCAATTGGTCGCAGAGATAGTCGGGGTGGAAATCCCCTTCAACAACTTTGCGGTGTAATTGGAAACAACACTGTGCTATTCCATTGGAACGTGGGTACTGTGCTTTGTTGTTATTGGTGGGTTTGTCACCGTGAGAGGTTTTCCCTCCCTTAACATCATGTTTAATACTGGGTTTAACCTCTTGATTGTTTGGATCATGTTCCTAGCTAGTGAAACAAACTGAACAATCATCTTTGACTTTGTGTTCGATGCACGAATACCGTTGCTGTAAAGTATCAATGCTTGCCGCCCTCAGTGGTTTCATCGTACCGCGGACGCATGTCATACGGAGGTCCGCACAGCCTCTCACTCGAGTCCCAGCCAACCGTCACGGACAAAGCCCAGCGCTGCCGGCGCAAGGGGCTTCCAAGTCTCCTCATCGTAGTCAAAAGCATGGTCTTTGCCAGGACATATATCGAACCGCAGAGTTATCTCGGGCAACTTTTCCTTCAGAATCTTGGCAAACACGTGAGATCCTCGGATCGGCACTGTAGAATCGTCGTCGCCATGAATCAACCACCTAGAATAATTAGCTTCGAATACCGTTGTACTAAAGCCGGTGTTCTTACACGTTCGGAGGCAACTTGGCGCCAGCCTTGATTCTCTCCAAGGGAAGAAAGGCGTCCAGATCCATGCTCTTGTTGTCGAAAATGTGCGATGCGAAGATGCCGTTTTGACAAGCTGAAGTCGCGAACAGTGTGCTTTCAAAGCCGTCCTTAGTAACCACAGCCTTTCTTTTCTCCTCGATCCAGATGAGAGTGTCTGGGACTGATGGCATCTGGTCCAACGGGTAGCGGAGAACAGTAGGATCTCCTTCAGCTGGTCCCTCCAGGTACAGCTTGTCCTTGACATCGAGGCATGGGTAGATGATGGCAAGTGCCGAAATATCCTCTGGATGGGACAGGGCTACCTGCGCGGCGCAATACCCACCCGCAGAGCCACCAACCAGCAGGACTTTGGAGAAGTCAATCGCATGTCCGGGAGCAATCTCCTCCAAAATCAGCGGCAGTCCCAGCTTAGTCCACTGCCAAAAGTCTTCCAAGTCTTCAAGTATGTCTGCTATTCCGTTCTCCGAAGGCAACAGTCGATAGTCGGCAGAGACAACAATTCCGGAGTTCTCAAGCGCCAATGGGCTGACAGATGGTGGGAAGAAGGGGGCAAACAGAGAGTGTCCGGTGACGAAAAAGCCGCCGTGAAAGTTGAAGATGACGGGGTGGAGACCCGGCTTGAGAGTCTTGGGGATCAAAATGGCACATTTGATATCATGCTCAGAAACAGTTTTGTACCTGCGGTTGTTAACGAAGTCCCTCCAAGGTACTGCTCAGTATTCTTACGTGTGCTCGGACACGTTGAAGGGCTCAAAGATTGAGTCGTCTGGCCAAGAAATATCCATTGCGTGGTAATTGCTTACGTTGATGGAATAGCCGGTTTACGGTGTTGAAGAATGCTTGCTGGTTTTGGAAAGAAGATATCGAGGACATCGGAGGCCTGATATACGTTCACCATTCGTGAAGATGCGGATTGAAACGATCCGTTTCATCATTCGACGGATGCGGGGGAACAGCAAATCCGGTGTCCAGCCTAAGCCCAACCCCTGCTATTTCCTCGTTTTTCCCCCCTCAAGGCGGTGTGTATAATCTGTAGATGTATAGCATATACTATGCATATATAGGGCATATAGAGCATATATCGAGTAAGTTATTAAGAGATAAGAAATCTAATATTATATAGTATATTTATAATTTATAATAGTAAGTTATTAAAAGATATAGTATATATAGGTATATCTGTAATCTATGCGTAGCAGAAGGTTAACATTTGCATAGCAGGTCCATAGGCTCAGCTCTGTGCCCGACGGATGCTGATGGTCCGCGCACCAACCTTGATGCTCCGTCCCGCTTACACTTACAATTGAATTGCCCTCCCACTCGGAACATCAGGTTCCGCTACCATCCGTATCAGATATTTATATTTCTTAATCTCATGCCTGCAATGTCCATCATCTGTCTCATTCAAAGTACTCCTCACTTCAGTTTGTCATCGACTGCCATGCATCTGTCTGCCCACACCTGGATGCGCCCCGAGTCGCTCGAAGTCACACTCAAGCGTCTTAGCCAGCTGGGATACTCCAGTATCGAGCTAGCCGGAGAGCCAGGTCTATATCCCATCCACGAGACTCGTCAACTGTTGGAAAAGTACGGCATCAAATGCTGGGGCACCGTCACCATCCAACATGGCAATCGGGATTTGATCGCGTCGGATCTCCAGCAGCGACAAGACACCATCCAGTACATGAAAGACGTGGTGGACATGTCGGCTCAGCTTGGAGGACAAATTGTCACAATCGTTCCTGGAAGAGTGGGCAAAATTGTCTCTACATCTACGCCCGAGAATGAGTGGAAATGGGCCGTGGAAGGATTACGGGAGGTTGCGTTGTTTGCAAAGGACAGAGGCATCAGAGTTGGGCTGGAGCCATTAAACAGGTTCGAGACATACTTCCTCAACCGCTCGGACCAAGCTCTCGCTCTTGCAGATGAAGTTGGGTTTGATTGCGGAATCACATTCGATCCGTTTCACTTGGCGCTTGAAGAGCAGAACATGATTGCAGCGATTCGAGCTTGTGGCTCTCGCATCGTCGATTTTCATGTGGCGGACCACAACCGCCTCGCCGCAGGAGACGGAGCTTTCGACTGGCCTGGCATCATATCCGTCTTGACCGAAGTGGGTTATGATGGAGGACTTGCGGTGGAGTTTATGCCACCGATTGATCGTACGCCGTTGGGAAGCTATGGAAGAAGGCAATTGGAGTCGGATGCAGTAGATGTGGCTCCAGAGCATCTTCAGTTCATCATTGATCATGGCTCGGGGCTGCTGTCTGACGGCTACTACACGAGGCTTATGGAGCGATCTGCTGAGACATTGTTGCCGCTCTTGCGCGAAGAATAGTAACGATGAGGACTTTTGTTGGACAGTTTTGCAGTTGAGAGCTTGAGATCAATGAGGAACAGGTATAAGGAAATTTCAAGCAACTCTTCTTGTGAAATTAAACCCTAACGATGGAGTGCAGACGTTGATGCTCAGCAGAATAACGTAGTCGCCAAAGTTAGCTGTCGGTCCAAGAGATGACGTGAGGCCGCTATCTCTGCCACTGCGAATCTCATCCCGCTAATTAGCGGAGCATCTCATTCCGCTTACGTGTGCGATTCTCCAATTCTTTGCGGGAAGCGAAGATCCTGTTGCTTTGGCACAACGCTCGACTTCCCCGGACTGTGAACTTCCGACATCTCTCCACTCTCAAAATCATGCCAACCGAATCGCCCGCCCAGGCTCGCAAGCGACGGGATCGAAGTTCCGTTGCTTGCGATTTCTGTAGGGGGAGAAAGGTACCTTTAGCCGTTGAGCTCGACGGGTTATCGCCGGGCTGACAAATAGCAGTTGGGATGTGACAATGCCCGACCAAGGTGTGAGAATTGTGAATTGCGAGGTCAGGCTTGCACCTACGCCAAGAGGGTGAAACAAGCAAGGTCAGCCATTCCCTTCCAGTTATGCATAGCGATACTCATATTTATCCAGGCCATCAAACGCCCGTATTCGCTATCTCGAGCAAGAGAATGCGCGACTTCGTGAGTCCTTACTCAGGCAAGACTCGCCAATAAGTTGTGGGAACATATCTCACTCGCCGACTCAAGATGAAGCTCCAGAGCCTCCATCTCCAGCATCAAAACAGGTCAATAGCCTCTTGACCAGCCATGAGGCCTCTGAACCGTCCCTGTTGCTACATTCAAACCACCTCCTGCCCTTACCATCCACCCCAACCAGGAGACAGCGCTATTCTGTTGTCGCTCCCGAAGGCCATTTCCATGGTCCTTCTAGTGCAATGTTTGACGAGGAATCCCTGAGTCAGGTAGAAGGTCATACGCCTAGCCTGGATGCTGATAATCGCGCAAGGGACCAACTGCTGGCAGCTACTACAAGGCAACGTATGTCATGCAAAGGGGATAGGCCCATGGGGCTTATGGAAGCCGTTCAACTAATTACAAATCGCAGGCCAACTAGAGTTGATTAATCTGAAGCACGGGAAGCTTGACTTTGACGGCACAGATCCCGACCTTGGCACACAGCTTCTATCAGTCTTCTGGAATCGACAGCACTACTCAGGCAGCTTCGTCTATCGACCCGTCTTCATGCGAGACATGGCGTGCAATGGACCATATTTCTCTAAATTCCTGCTGAATGCTCTTCTATTTTCAGCGTCGAAGTACTTGCCGGCTGCGAAATGTCCCAGCGATGGCAACGAAAGTGAGGCAGCTGGCCAGTCATTCCGACGTAAGTTCGAGCAGTGCCTGCACAGCTCTGGCTCGCAGATATTGTTTAAGAGCGACGTCACGACGATCCAAGCACTTCTCGTTATATCAGACACGCTTTTGTCCTGGTGTGATGAGAGAAGCCTGGCTTGGCACTACTTAGGAATCGCCATAAATATGATCGTGGACCTCGGGATTCATATTGAAGGCTCGAACCCCCGCTCGGCCAAGCCTCACTGTCCAGAGGATCTGGAAGTCCGCCGGCGAGCTTTTTGGTCGGCTTTCAGTACTACCTCCTCTATCTTGAAGTTTACTGCAGTGTTGCTGACCAACTTAACAGTTCTGGACAAAGTTCAGTCCATCTACCAAGGCCGGCCAGCACGACTACGCGAGGTTGACAATCGCGTGCCAATAAAGTTCCTCGACGAATATGAAGAACTTGAGCCATTTCACACGCTCACTTATTCGTTGAATCCAAAACAGCTGGATAATCCGACATACAACGTTTCGACATTTGAGCAACTCTGCAAACTCGGTATTATCATGGACCGAATACTTTGCAACCTCTACGCCGAACGAAGCTTGTCCAAGGACGCAGTGGAGTTGCTACAAACGGCACGGATTCTGTATGACGAGCTTAAGGATTGGCAGGATGCGCTACCCAGTCATCTAGTAGTGCGACTTGACAGCCCTGCATCTTCTACTGTTCTTCCCCATACACTGTCCCTTCAGTGAGTAGCTTCCGTCTTTCACTTGAGATCGTTCAGCATTACTGACTTCTTAGCTCAATGTACAACTCCCTTGTCATTCTCTTGCATCGTCCCTTTGTCTCCGACGGTCATCTTCAGTCAGTGTCGACGTCAGCCGCGAGCGATGCCTTCGAAGTCTGTGCCACCGCGGCGTTGGAGATTCACGGTATCCTTCAACTGTACCAGAAGTCGTTTTGTATGATGACAGCGCCTTACTTTGTGTCATATGCCACGTATGTCAGCGCAACGATCCATGTCCGCATCGCGGCCCAGAGAAGGGCGGATTCAGAAGCGCACAAGTGCTTGCAGAACTGCTTAGACGTCTTGACACAGCACCAGATCAAGTGTCATGCACCTCGACGAACGACAAGAATTCTTAGAGGGCTTATGCATCGGTTAAACGTCAATCTGAGGAATCTTCCAAGCGCGGACAACTCGCATCAGCCGGGAGTCGAGACACCAGAGACAAGCAGTCCCATAAACCGTCTTTTACCACTCGATATCGGTGATCACTTACACTCAAACGAAGCTTCGCGCGAGAACTTCCAATTCAGCATCGACCCTATTCTTACGAATCTCGATATCGATGAAATCATGAGGAGCTTCGATTATGAAGTCAGACCGCCTGGCCAGTCCGTCGAGGATAGTGCGAAGCAGTTCATGTTAACCCCGGCTGATGAGTTGAACCCTCAATTTGGCCAATTGGATATGGTGAGTAAAGTGATATTATATTCCATCGGCTTAATGATTAACGTTCTACAGGTCTCGGACTCAATGCTGTTTCTTGATCCTCTCTTCGGTATTGATAGTTCGCATGACTAGGCTCAGCAAAATGGCTAATGAATGTATGTTAATATTATAATCTGCATACAAGTGCGCTTACTGCATTGAACATTCAAAACTCAATCTTCTGCTGTCCTCTCCTCTAACGCCAGTGATTTGTTGCGTGAAGAATCTCCTCACAATCCCAGAGCATCCAGCCCCATTTTCGCAAGAAATACAGACTCGCCTCCCAGCTGCGAGGGTCCCAAGAATCTCCCCAAACTAGAAGGGTTAGCTTCCCGTTCAAGCCAGGCTTAACATCAAGCAGGTCGCCACAGAGCTCATCCATGTCCAAACAGCTTAATGCATACAGCCCATAAGGCTATTGTCGTGAGCCGATAGGGCGCATTAGGGATTATATGATAATTGCGTAAGCATATTATATGATCTGACGGACCGGGCCTCTTAAAGGTCCCAGTCTGACCGGCCAATCAAATAAAGGGCATCCTTCTTTATATAACTAATCTTTAACTTATATAAGTAATATAACCCTTTTCTATATATTATATAGTAGTAATTATATACTATTATATAATAAATTAGCTTATAATTCAATTCGATTAAGCACTAAGCTATACGCTAACTAGATCTTAGTGATTACTAGGTCTTAAACTAACTAGGCCTTAAACGTTATAATATAACTAGTTTAGCACCTTTAGGCTTAAACTCTCTAAGAGCCTTACCTTACTCTTATACTCTTTATACTATCTTATAATAGTGAAAAATATACTAAATTAGTATCTCCCTTATAGTAACCCTATAAATCCTTTCTTTTATTATATTAATTCCTAATACTATTAATTACCTATAGTTAGAGAATTAACTAATTAAGATTTATATATAGAGCTTTACTATAGGCCTTATTCTACCTTAATCTATACTAATTAAATATTAGTAAAAAAGGGATCTTAGCGATTTAAATTATAACCTTATTAAATTCCTTATATATAGACTATTTATATTAAATTCTAACCCTACTTTTACTACCTTAAGCGTAAAGACCTATAATACTATATCCTATACTAATAATTATAATTATGCTTTATTATATTAGTTATATTAATTATTAATAACCCTTAAATAGTAAAAAAGTAATAATCTACTTTAGCTTATCTTTATTACTTAACTATCTAAATTCTATAGGTTCTAAATACTAGTAAGCTAGCTAGGTCTCTATAAATCTTAGATTAAATACTATTATTTTACTCGCTAGTAATTTTAGTATAAAGATAGAATATTATAAATAGTAGATTAGTTCCTTAGGAGCGTACGATTTATTCCTCTAATTAACTAAAGCTAAAGTAATTTATAAATCTTAAGCTAGGTATACTTACCCTTTAGAAAGTAGTTATACCTTACCTAAGGGTAATAACTACTTAACTAAAGAGGTATAAAAGTATAATTTTATACTAAGTTAAAAGTAAATTACTAACTTAACTATATAAAGCTATTCCTTAAAGAATAGTTTAATTATATACTAGTAAGGCTAGTAAGCTTAACTTTAAGATAGAATTAAAACCTTATAATTAACCTACCTTTTAGTAACCTTAATATTTATCTATAATTAGGGTAATTAAAGGTAATAATTAAGGGTTTATTAATGCTTACTTAAAGGAATTATAATTTATTAAGGTTATTAAATAGGGTATTTATTATACTAGACTTATTAGTAAGTAAGCTATAAAGGAGGTTCTTAATATCTTTACGCTTTAGGACTCTAATATTACTTTTACTATTATAAACTTTATCGCTTAATATATTACCTAAGGTATTAATACCTAAGAGCTCTTTAGCCTTCTATAAGCTAGAATAATTAATATAGCTTACCTTAACTAATAGTATAATATAGCTATAAAGCGGTTTAAATTCTAAGCCCCTAATAAGGCTAAGATAGTAAAGCTCTTAATAATAAGAAAAACTACTATAAAGACTATAGAAGTATCTTCTAATAGGGATTATAATATTCTAGATCCTTAGAGTATAGTAATTACTCTTAACCCTACTATACTAAATAAATTAATAGTTAAGAAGAGAAGTAAGAAGGCATAATACTAAACTCCTAATAATAATAATAACTCCTTAGAATCTTCCTCTAATAGCTTTAATAATAAATAAGCTAGCGCTTAAGTATACTAGAAGTAAGGTTAATCCTAACTTATAATTATCTCTACTATAGAGTTATAAAAGAAGGTTAAGAAGAAAGCTATTAATATCTTTAATCTAAATTAATAAGACCCTAAGAAGACTAATATAATAATTATATAGAACTATATAGTCTATACTAATATCTATCTCTTCTATAAGTATATATAAGTCTTTAAGCATTATAATAATAATTCCCTTTAAGACTATTATATATTAATAATTAGCGCTAGCGCTATAGGTTAGCTTATAAGAGAATTAAGTATAAGCTAGTATAAGAAGCTATTAAACTCTATAATCTTTAGATTTTACTAGAAGCTTATAGAATACTTTAAGCAACTTAATATTAAGATCTTAAAAGATCTTTACTCTAAAAAGTATACTATAAGCCTAACTACTAATTTAGTAGTAGAAAGGGACTAAAAATAGTACCCTAACTTAATAGCAATCCTTTAAGAGGGTATATAGAAAAGCATTATATAGGTATCTTTATTAGTTAGCCTAAAGCTATACTAAATTGTATATATATACTCTAGTAGTCTTATATTTAGTACTATCTAGTAGTAAAGCATCTTATAAGAATGATTATTAAGTTAGTAGTAAGAATAAATATTAGTAAAGCATTAATAGGGCCTACCGCTAGCTTAATAGCTATCTTAAGAGGGATAAAAGGTAAATATAGATTTATAATGCGATTTAAAAGGAAGGATCTTAATTTCTCTTATAATTAAAGGTAACGAACTTAAGCTTTAAGCTTAAAGAGCTTTTGTTTCTTTTATCTCTCTATATGAAGGGAAGAATCTCTTTATAAAATAAAATAAAAATCTCTCTATTTTATCTCTCTATAATAATACCTCTCTCTCTTAATATTACTATCTCCACCTTACAACTTTATCCTTT
>WPDF01000394.1:0-13582 GCA_019137265.1 Neonectria coccinea | reverse complement strand
AGTATAGCTATAAGGTATACTTTTAGGTCCTTATATCTCTTTAAGATATTAATGCTTATATTCTAGACCATTTTAGTGAGGGAGTTAATTACTATATTTATATTTAGCTTATTTAGAGGCTAGGTTTATTATTCTATATCCTTCTCTAAGGGTTTTCTATCTAGACTAAATTCTCTCTCCTAGGGTTCCTTAATTAAGTCCTTAAAAGATTAATCCCATTCTAGTAAGCATATAATAAGATTAATTATAGTATTATATAGCTTAAATTATAAGTTTTAAACTGGAATATTCTTCTATTAATACACTTAGATAATAACCTTATAGGGTAGAGTATAGAAAATAGTATAGGAATTTCTCTCCTTAAACTTCCTACTATTATTAAGAGTATTATATAACTCTCTATAGGTTTTAAGCTAAGTAAGGATCTCCTTATCTATTATATTCCTTATAGACTAAGTGTTTATCTTAAGGACCTTTTAGAGGGGTTAGATCTATTATTCCTTATTGCTATCCTTAAAGATTTTAAGAAGCTTTACCTTAATCTCTTCTTAGGTACTATATTTAGTAGCTTTTAGGACCTTCTATCTAATTTAGCGGCGGAAAGGGACTAGAAATAACACCCTAACTCGATAGCGATCCTTTAAGAGGGTATATAGAAAAGCATTATATAGGCGTCTTTATCGGTTAGCCTGAAGCTATACTAGATCGTACGTATGTACTCTAGTAGTCTTATATTTAGTACTATCTAATAGTAAAGTATCTTATAAGGATGATTATTAAGTTAGCGGTAGGAATAAATGTTAGTAAGGCATTAAAAGGGTCTACTATTAGCTTAATAACTGTTTTAAGAGGGATAAAAGGTGGATATAGATTTGTAATACGATTCGAAAGGAAGGATCTTAATTTCTCTTGTAAATAAAGATAAAGAACTTAAGCTTTAAGCTTAAAGAGCTTTTCTTTCTTTTATCTCTCTATAAGAAGGGAAGAATCTCTCTATAAAATAAAATAAAAATCTCTTTATCTTATCTCTCTATAATGATCCCTCTCTCTCTTAATATTAATATCTCCTCCTAAAAACTTTATCCCCTTCTGACTGTCCTCTTTATCCTTATTATATCCCTACTAGTAACCTGCTAGCCTACCTATCTAGGGACCCCCGCTATATACCTCCCTTATGATTTAATAATTATCCTTAAGCGGCTAAGGATTATACGTAAAGAAGAAAACCTCCTTATATGAAATTAGATAAAAGAAATAAATGTATATAGTGAGAAGTATCTTATAAGAGCTCCTTAGAGATTAAATTTAATAAATAAAGGAAATCTACTAAATAATCTGCTTCTTTATTCTAGAATTCCTCCCTCTATTGGAGAGTTATAATCTTATGGAGAGAGTTACTACTTCCTTTTCTCTCTTATATAATATTATTCCTCCTGGGTAATCTTTGCAATTGTAGGCAGTATAATAGTGTTATAGGTAAAGTCGATAAGGTTTACCTACTAACTTAAAGAGATTAGTCCCTTAGGGATATAGGTCGTAAAGATCCTTAATTTAGGTAGATAAAATGTTAACTGCTTAGCGATTTAGGGTAGGTATATTAGGTTAGTATTAATTATTATTTTCTTTACTTTATTGCTTATTTTAAGATTGCGGTATATTTCTCTTCCTTCCTTAACCTTCTAACTATCTATAAAGATAGGGATAGTATTACTAATGATCTAGCTGGATAAGATGGTTAGGGTTTGTGCTATTTGGGTCTTTGAAGGTATAGGGGCTAGTGAAGTATCTCTTATTAAAATATCGCTTTATACTAGGCTTATAAAGACTTCCCTTATTAAGATATTACTCTCTAAGGCCTGTAGGGGTGGTAGCGCTTAGGTGGGTATTTTTAGTGAGGGAGGTAGTAAAGTCTTAATCTCTCTTACTTCCTCTATTAGCTTTAATACTAATCCTATAGGAGGTACTCTTAGTAGGGTCTATCTAGGCGAGTTATTAGATGAGGAGATTAAAATTAGAGTCTTCTTAGTTCGCTTAGCTAGGGTAGGGGATTATAAAGGTAATGATAAGATTCGAATTGGTAATTAATATAGTGAGTTGCTAGAGTTGAGTGAGATAATGCTTCTAGGCGCTTTATGGTTGTATTCTATTAGGAGTCTATTAATAATATTATATTCTATCTTTAAGTAGATTTTAATAAGATTATTAAGCATCTTGAACTTAATCCTAGTTATATCTAAGTAATATATTAAAGAGCTTTAGATTTTTTGTCTAAAAGGAGTAGTAGGGTGCTAGATTAAACGGTATTAATCTAGGAGCTTATTAAGTCTAACTCTAGACTAAAAGACTATTAGGAACCTACTATAGTTTATATAGATGTCTAATATTCGAAGCTTTATATCTTTTAGTAGGAATTAGTATAGGATGTCTAAAGATTGCTTAATTATATAGTTAGTCTTTCCTCTTCTATACTTAAAGTCCTTAATCTTTAGTTCTTTTATAATTGTATAGCTAAAGAAGCTCTTAACTTAATTAAGATTAAGCGCTTATATTCCTCCCTTATCTCCCTTCTTTATCTTTTTAGGCTGTTTAATCTTTTAGTCCTAGAAATAAAGGGTAAATCTTACTCCCTTAGGCAACTTATCTATTAAGCTTCCCTAAATAGTAAGATCCTTTATAGTAATTCTTTTATTAACTATTTGTCCTTTTGATAGGCTAATTAACCCTCGGATAGTTAGAGTGATAAGGAAAGTGCTAAGGTAATTATATTCCTATTGGCTATCTTAATAAGAGGTAGGCATTCTAAAGATAAGGAAATTATAGGGTATATTATTCTTAGCTATAATCTCTCTCTATATAGTAATAATAGCTATAAATCGCTCTTCCTTCTCTTTCTTTAGAGTGTTAAAAACGTAGAGGTGAGCTTCTTTTGCATCCTAGATATAGGTAACCTAATAGGTTTAATTAGTGAAATAGATAATCCTAATAAGGAGTTAATAGTTAAACTAAGTCTCTTATAGTAGTTGGAATCCTAAGGTGGGTTGGTTCTTTAAGATATAGGCTTTCTCCGGGAGGAGTTTAGTTAAGTACTTAGGTTATCCCTATCGGTTGCTTTAGATATTGGAAGTATTAAGATTGAGGCTACTAGGGGTGATAGCGATTAGGTCTCTTAGATTGTAGGTTATTAGATAAAGGAATGTAAGGAGGCTAAAGTTAGTTAATATTTTCTCGTTCTAGAGATCGCTTAGGAGGTCCTATAGGTTAGTATAGTGTTCCTTCTAAGGGCTAAAGTCCTTCTTACTAAAGTCTAGGTACTATTGAATAGATTTAACCTAGGCTTAGATCCCTTTTCTGTCTCTAAGGGTAGGGCGATTTAAGCTAATATCCTTCTAATATGATTAGTTGAGCTAGGATAGATAGAAGGTAGGTTATTCGTTTAGGCGTTAATTAAGGGGTATCTTGGATAGCATTTCGTTATAATATAGGAAGCTCTGCTTACCCCCTCCATTATGGATAAGTCCTTTATAGAGCGTTAGTTCCTTATTAGGGTAGAAGAACTGCTTGATCTCCTTAGCGTTATTAGAAGTGGCTATTATAGTGGTGTTTTAAGGCGTACTGAGATTCTAAAAGATAGATAGGTTATAGGAAAAGCAAGGAATAAGATGATTGTTAAGGTTTTAGGCTTAAAAGGAGGAGAATTAGGGTATAGGGGATAGGATTAAGATATAGGTTTTGCTTGGGGCTAGAGTGTAAAGAGGGCTTATATGGTAGTGTTTTTAAGAGTGTATGTGTTTAGTGTTTTCTTTACTATGCGTTACTATTTTGTTTATGATAGTGAATCACTTTAATAGTAGTTATCGTTTGCTAGAATACCTTATTGGATTTGCCTTACTTAATATAGTAAATATAGATGCTTACTCTTTGAAAATACCTTCTCTTTTGCTAAAAGCCCTATTAGATTAGCCCTAAGGCTTAAATCTTCCTGCTTAATGCTTTTTTAGTTATCTCCCTCCTTCTTCCTCTTCCTTCTCCTAACTTATCTTTTTCCTTATAGCTTTCTTTGCTTTCTTTCTTTCTTGATTCTTCTTTAGTATTTTAGCTAGCTATAATAGCTACTTATTAAGATAAGCTTATTATCCTTTTAGGTCTCCCTCGGTTAAAGCTCCTAGATGTTTATTGTCTTACTGAGTGTTATGTTAATTCTAGCTCGTTTAATCGGTAGGCTAGTACTTACTAGAAAGGCTGCAATACTATTCTCCTTAAACCCTTCCTTATATTGCACCTTAATTTGACTCTTGCTTTAGTGAGTTCCTTTTTCTTTCTTCTATTTAGGTAGGCAATCTAATAAGATGCTTTTCTAGGTCTTAAAGTCGTTCTGGGTTTAGTTCTATGGTTTTTAGGCTCTTGATTAACTTAGCTGCTTAATGTATGTAGAGTTAAATGTTTAGTTCCCTTCCTCTAGCGATTGCTTGTCTTTCCTTATTTGGTTCCTTTAATAACTTTCTTTCTAGGATTTAATAATTGCTTTTAGGATTGGGCTTCTTGTAATATATGCTTTTTAGCCTGTCTTTATCCTAGTTGAATAGGCTTATCTTAGCGGTTACTTCTTTACTACCCTTCCTTCTTAGCCTTATTATCTTAAGGCTCTTATTATTACCTTTATTAGGGTTATTAACCTAATTATATATTATTACTATATTCACGGCTATTTATTAATAATAACCCGTTTTGAAGAGTATATCTTAACCTTCTTTTATACTTGCATCTCGATTTAAAACTTCTTAAGCGGTTAGTATGCTAATTGCGTTTGGTATAATCGTTCTAATTACGATTGGAAGTTTCTCTCTAGATATCTAGCTTTAGGTCGTTAGGAAGGTCTTTAGAAATTCCCCTTAGGTAGTAGAGCTACTATTCTAAATATATTGACTTCCTTTACTTCTAATATCTTTAATCTTTACTCTTACCCTTATATTATCTTAGAGTATCCCTTTAAGTCTAGCGGCTTATTTAATGCTGAAATCTATAGATAGGCTGCTTAGGTCTCTACTTAGGCTCTTTATAGTAGATATTAGGCTTTTTAGTAGGCTAGATTGGTAATTCTTCTTATTAGAAGACTCCCTCCTTAGAATAGGCGATAAGTAGTGAATACTTAATGTCCTATATTACTATTTGACTATTATTGCTTTCTTCTCTTTCGGATAGGCTCCCTTTTTTCTACTCTTCCTTTACTATAAGGTCTATTTGTCTTTTAGTAGGTATAAAGTTTAGTCTAGGTAATTATTTTAGGGTCTTTTTCCTTTATAGATATAGTTTATCTAGTCTTCTCTAGTGATCTAATTGTCCTTCTTCTCTCTACCTCTCCCTATATAGTAATACTACTATCCTTAGCTAGTGCTATATCCTAAGTGTCTTATTAGACGCTTAGATAGCTATATACTAATCCCTAGCTTCCTTAGTTATCTCTAGAATATAGACCTAGAAATCTCCTTTAGGCCCCCTTTATAGTCGGACGATAGGTTCTAGTTTAGAGTTACTTAATAAGGAATCCGACTCGCTTGGCTTATAGACCGTATTATAAGATGCTTTTTTATCTAACTTATTATCCTTATCGTTAGATAGCGGTCCTATTATCTCTCTATTGTTAGGGCTTGTCTACTAACCCTAAGAATCCTTCTGGAAAGCCTTTAGCCGGTCTTTATAATAAGTCCCTAGAAGCTTAATTCTAGTGAGTGTCTAAAGCTTGTAAGTCCTGGTCTTAGTAAGGGCTTTATGAATTCTATATGGTTCTGTCTATCTTGGCTTAAGCTTTATAGTAGAAGATAGATCGTTATGGTTTTATATGTTATACTAAAGGACTAAGTCTCCTGGTGATAAGGGCGACTTTCTTAGCTTGAAGGTATTTAATGTATTGGTCCTCTTGGCTAAGGTCTGTTAATATTCCTTAACCTTTGCTTGGGTGGTTTTAATGTCTTCCTTATGTCTTTTAAGGATTTATAACCTAGTTAGAATCTTATCTTCTTTATCCTTAATATTATCCTAGTCGATAAGTCTTTAGGTAGGGACTTTAACTTTAAGAGGAAGGATGGGTTCCTATCTGTAAAGTAGCTAGAATGGAGAATAGCTATATAATCCTCGGACTGCTAATCTATCTGTAAGAAGAGTTAGCTCGACTAAATCCACCTATTTCCCTAGCTTCCTAAGCTTCTTGAAGTAATTAGTTATAGATATATACCTAACTTTAATTAACCTGTTTGACTTAGAGTTATAGAATGAGATTTTAGATATTGTGATGCCTAGCTTATTTAGCTTATTTAGGATCCTTTTTGTAAGCTCCCCTCTATTATTAGTAATTACCTTTACTAGCATCCTATAATGGTAAATGATCCTCTTGATGAATCTCCTGATGTTGGCTATAGTAAGGTTACTAATAGCTATAGCTTTAATCCACTTAGTTAGGTTATATCTGGCTTTTAGTAAGAACTTCTTACCTTTATTGAGGGGTAGGTACTACCTATTAATATGGATCTTTATTATTAGGTACTAAGGAGCTATTAGCTTAGCCTCTTCTACTAGCCTTTATGCTAAGTGCGCTTGATATGTTGGATACCTTCGAATAACTGTCTCTAAAGATTGTCTTATCCCTCGCTAAAAATAGCGCTAAGAGATGATTTTTATTGTTACCTCTTGTCTTTTGTGGCCCTTATAATAGTGATATAATGTAATAAGATACTTTTGAAGATTATTATTATTAATAATAAGCGTAGGGTTGTCTCCTTCCCTTAGTTCTTGCTTCTAGATTTAACCTCCCCTGATAAAGAATTATGTTGCTTTTCCCTTTAGTCTCTTAAAGTCTCTTACTGATATGCCTTTAGGTCTCTATAGAGATGTAAGGTAATTAGCTAAAATAAGCTATTCCTTTGTGTAATTGTTTATAAGGGTGGTGTCTTTAGGTCTAAAAAGAGCAATATTAAGGTGGGTATTAATCTCATCCTTAATGTCCCCCTTAGCTTCCTGGTCTAAAAGGTTAGAAGGCCCTTAACCTTTCCTTAAAAGACTGTCTATAACTATATTCTTCACCCTTAGGATGTGCTTAACTGTAAAGTTAAAAAGTAGTAGATAGCTAATCTATCTGATGATTATAGCTCTTAGTATGTTATTTGCCCGGTTGTTCAGCTGGTCGACTAGTACCCTAGAGTCTGTTTCTAAAGTGAATAGATAACTATAGATATGTATACGTATGCGTCAAACCGCATAAAGAGCTCCTTTGCATTCTAGCTTAGTTGTATTATACTTCTTTTTAGCTTCTATCTAGGTTCCTAATTTAAATCTTATAGGATGATGTTTTCCTTGAATAACCTATATTAAGATAGCTCCCTAGCCTAAGATGCTAGCATTAATTATTAGGATAACTTCCCTAGCTCCTTCCGAAAGGTTAAGTGTAGTAAGGATAGGAGTAGATAAGATCTTTTCCTTTAGTATCCCTATTATAGCTTGCTAGTCCTTGCCTTAATCCTAGATGGAGTCTTTCTTTAGTAGCCTAGTGAGAGGCTCTATAATCTAAGTATAGCTTCTAATCTAGATTCTATAGTAGCTAGTAATACTAAGGAAGGCCCTTACCTTAGTTAGGGTCCTATAATCTTCCTATTTAAAGATCTTAATGGTCTTTTCCTCTATTGGCTTTTGTCCGCTTGTGCTATAGAGGTACCCTATAAGAGGGGTAGTCTTTTAATACTAAGCTGACTTTTTGGCAGTAATTAAATAGCTAGCTAACTTAATATTGACTAGAATAGTATTAAGATTGATAAGATGCTTAAGGATAAATCTCCTAACTCTAGGAAGACTCTCCTCCCTATTATAGTTAGTCTTTAGGCCTTTAATGCTAATATCGTTTAGGAAGGCCCTCGCTTTATCCGGGAGGAGATTAAGAAGGATCCTTATTATAACCCTAGTGAATTAGGCTACTGAGTTTATAGCTCCCTACGGTAGTGTGTATAGTCTTATTAGACCTATTAGGGTGTTAAAGGTTGTAAGATCCTTGCTTTCTATGGCTAGCTTCACTTGGTTATATCCTAAGAAGAAGTCTAATATAGAGAGGATCTTATATATCCTGAATTCAGCTGAGAAGTTATCTATTCCTAGAGGAATTATGCTATCTCTAATGGTGTAGGCATTATATCGTTTTGCTGAATTGATAAGGTATAGCCCTCTATCCTTCTTGGCTATAAGCATCTAGTAATTCCTATAGGAAGCATAACTTTCCTTAATGAGCTTATTCTTTAGCCTTATCTTTAGAAGATTGATAATCCTTTTCTTGGTCCCTTATGGAATTACTATATTACCGTAATGCTAGGCAATGTGGGGTGTGATTTTAATGATTTAGGGTGGTGTAACCCTTAGGTTGACTTCCCTTTTCTCCTTAAAGGTCTAAGCTAAAGCTTCTTCTCGGTTGAAAAGAATTTGATGGAAGATATCCTTTTCTGCGTCCTAAAGGGTGTCTTTTGTCTGGTCTATTACAGCTTAAAGCCTCTCTCTAAAGAGCCTAGAGCCTTTCTTAATCTTTAAGAACTTAGGCGTAATATAGTTAGAATAGGGCGAATCTTACTTTAGGTCCCCTTTAACCTCTTCCTACCTCTTCTCCCTCTAGAATGGGTCTCCTTCTAACGTAGATCTATTAGAAGGGATGTTATCCCTTAGTAGGATCTTATCTGCCTTCCTTTTATACATTATATTAACCTATACTATTGTATCCTTATGGCTAATATTTAGTCTTGATTGTTGTACTTTCGTATCTCTAGTTATTATTGGATTATTCTCCTTCTTTTAGTCTTTAAGAATGATCTTAAAGACTTTTCGGGCTATCTTTTTATTGATATATCTAATAAGATACTTAATATTACCCTCCTCTAAACTATAGATATCTATTATTTTTAGTTTAAAGGGAACTTAGTTACTTAATGCTCTCTCCTTAGTGCTTCTTGAGTAGTGATTAGGTATTCCTATCTAATTCCTCCCGCTATAGGGGATATAATCTTGATACTTCCTAGCTAGTAGCTTATTAATATCTCTCTAGGAATGGTTATATAGTTAAAGGTGACCTTTACGCTCCTAATGAAAGGTATCCCTAAAATGAAGGGGATTAATACTATAGAGGTAGGAGCTATATATATCTTTTGGTTAATAAAGATATTGCTTAAGTAGACTTTAATGTTAACTACCCTTACTATCGAAATGTGGTCTTTTGAGAAGGAAGTAGTCTTAGCCCTAATAGGTTGGATATTAAGCTTGCTAGTCTTAATAATGTTATCTAAGATGATATTCCTTTTTGCTCTAGTGTTGATAATAGCTTCCTAAGTGTGACTATTAGGGTTCTTAAGTCTTACTTATAGCTTTAGAAGATTTTAGCATAATGAGATCGTTCTAATGTTTTAAGATAGGATTAAGGTTAGATTAACCTATATAACCCTCTTATTAGGTACTTCTAGATTAGGTTTCCTAACTTGCTTTCTGTAGGAGACTTTTGTTATTAAGTTGTAGTTTATTACTAGATAGTCTTCTGGAGTGAGGTGGGAATTATTATAGGAACTAGGAAGTAATTCCTTCTGACTAATCGCGATAGAGTTAATACTGTATTGCTAAGATAAGTCGTCGAAATAAGCATTAGAGAAGCTTGGGTCGGTTTGCTCCTTGATGATGTTTATTTTAATCTCTCCTGACCGCTTTATCTTATAGCTAGGGTTAGGGTCTATCTAGATAGTCTCTATAACTCTATTAGTAAGGTTAGCTAATTCCTTCGCTATAGATCGTTTGAATTCTGGGTTATTCGCGATAATCTAGGGAATAGTGATTCTAATCTTTATGGTTAGGACTCTCTACTTTAGAGTAGCCCTATTCTTAATTAATAAGGATAGATAAGAGTTACCTTTAGGACTACCTTTTGCGATCGTTTTAGCTATCTTTTAATCCTTTAGGTTTATCTGTTTAAGGATCCTAAGGATTACTATAGGAATAGGCTAGCTTTATTTAGACTCTTCTGGTTCTTTATCGGTCTTTTGCCTTTTGCTAGCTACTATATTAAATGTAATATTATTGTTTAAGACCTTAGTGGGTTCTTTATAGTTCTCTTCGTTGATTAGGATAATATTGGACTTTATAGTCCTATCTATAAGGGGGTTTCCTATAGGGAGTCCTATCCTTCTACTAGTTCTATTAATAATTATATCTTTATATAGAGCGTTTTAACTCCTCTTTATGAAGTCTATTATTAGGTCTTACTCTTTCTAATTAGGATTCTAATTTCGGATAGTAGACCTAGATATTAATCTATTAAGAAACTTTATAGTAGGTAACTTTAGGAACTTCCTTATCTATATGATAATAAGTTTCTTGACTCCTCTAAGGAGTCCTATCTTTTAGACAAGCTTCGAAAGGAGGATAGCTTCTTTTTGACCCACCTAGGCTATACTTGCTTCTAAGTTAAAGTTATAATAGCTAGCTTCTCTATCCTTTTATAGCTTATAGTATTGGTTTGGGAAATAGCTTGTAATATAGTAGTAGAAATACTTTATTTGCCTTTGCCTATAGCTAGTATTGATAAGGATGTCCTAGCTGTCTGTCCTATAGGGTTCTATCCCTATAGGATAGTTACTATTAATAGAAGGATGGAAAAGCCTTTGCTTGTTAAGATTCCTTTAGAGTATGGCCGTAAGGTATGCTTTTAGGTCCTTATATCTCTTTGAGATATTAATGCTTATATTCTAGACTATTTTAGTGAGGGAGTCGATCGCTATATCTGTGTTTGGCTCGTTTGGAGGCTGGGTTTATTATTCTATATTCTTCTCTAGGGGTTTTCTATCTAGATTGAATTCTCTCTCCTAGGGTTCTTTAATTAGGTCCTTAAAAGATTAGTCCCATTCTAGTAAGTATATAATGAGATTGACTATAGCATTATATAGCTTGGATTATAAGTTCTAGACTGGAATATTCTTCTATTAATATACCTAGATAATAACCTTATAGGGTAGAGTATGGAAGATAGTATAGGAATTTCCCTCCTTAAACTTCCTACTGTTATTAAGGGTATTGTATAATTCTCTATGGGTTTTGAGCTAGATAAGGATCTCCTTGTCTATTGCGTTCCTTATAGACTGAGTGTTTATCTTAAGGACCTTTTAGAGGGGTTAGATCTATTATTCCTTATTGCTATCCTTAAAGATTTTAAGAAGCTTTACCTTAATCTCTTCCTAGGTACTATATTTAGTGGCTTTTAGGACTTTCTATCTGATATCTTTATAGATAAAGTATAGTATTAGCTAGACCTTTTTTTTATCTGAGTGGACTTATCCTTTGATATGGTTCTTAAATATCCTTAGGTAGCTAGAGATATTAGTCCCCTTGAAGATATAGTTAAATATATAGATTAGGATGAGAGTATTAGGATCTTCGCTTATCTTCCCTTTCTCTATTAGGTTAGGAAGCTTTAAGCCTATCTTATCGTTCTTTGTATTAGGTTTAGTTAGTGTCTGAATTGGCGAAAGGTCTTTAATTAAGGGTATAGTGGGTACTAACTGGGACTTTATATATATGTTAAATCGGGTTGGTTTTAGGGGTACTACCTTTATAGGTATTAAATAAGATGCTTTCTTCTTTTTCTTCTTTCTTTCCGCTCTAGTAGTAGTGGTAAAATTATGATTATAGTCCTTAGGATCTTTGCTCGTTAGAGAGTAATTCTTTCCTCTAGATGTAGCCCTTATTAGCTATAATAGAATAAAGCCTTAATTGCTATATTATCTCTTTTGGGTGGGTAATAGCGTAACTAAAGAATGAAATGAATGATAAATAAATGAAAACGCTTAATAAAACTTAGGTTGGTTATAGTCTTTATATAAATCTCTCTGAAAATCTCTTAGTGAAGGTTAAAACTCTTAGTCTTAGCCTTCTTATTGTTCGGTGTTAATATTATTATCTTTGTTAATGCTATTCTTTTCTTCTTCCTTATTACTCCCTATTTCTTTATTCCTTTTCTTCCTTTTTCTTTCTAGTGAACCCTTCCTCCCCTTATATTCCCCTAGCTTCTAACTCCTTATGATATAAAGGGTTACTAAAGCTAGGGTGGCTAGGTACTAGTCCCTTATGAGAAATTATATAATAATTATCCTAGTAATACCTTCCTATTGTTTAAGCTAATGTATATTCTCTCCCTACTAATAGCTTAATAAGGTTAAATAGTATTCCTTTTCTCGTAAGAAGTCCTTATAGCTATAGAAATCTAGTGATATTATGCTATAAGATGCTTTTGAGTTTAGGTCTACCCTATTTTCTCTTAGAACTACTATGGTGGAGAAGTGTGTATAGTGGGTAGTGGTATGGTTTAGAGTTTAGGCGTCTGTTCTTATCTCGCTTCTTGCGGTAGTCTCGGTTAAGCTATGCGTTACCGATTTTACTAGTTCGATTTGTTATAATCCTTTAGGGTCCTTAGGTTTAGGGTCTTTTTAGGGAGGTTACAATCCCTTTTGTCTTTTGTTTCTTATTATCTTTCTGCTTCCCTTAAGTCTAGTAGTAGTAGCTTAGAAGTGTATTAATTAATCTTACCTATTAAGCTAAATTAATTAATTTACTACCCTATTATAACCTCTAAATTTAGCGGTGGAAAGGGACTAGAAATAATACCCTAACTTAATAGCGATCCTTTAAGAGGGTATATAGAAAAGTATTGTATAAGCATCTTTATCGGTTAGCCTAAAGCTATACTAGATTGTATGTATATACTTTAGTAGTCTTATGTTTAGTACTATCTAGTAGTAAAGTATCTTATAAGGATGATTATTAAGTTAGCGGTAGGAATGAATGTTGGTAAGGCATCGAAGGGGCTTACCGCTAGCTTAATAACTATCTTAAGAGGGATAAAAGGTAGATATGGATTTATAATGTAATTTAAAAGGAAGGATCTTAATTTCTCTTGTAAATAAAGGTAAAGAACTTAAGCTTTAAGCTTAAAGAGCTTTTCTTTCTNNNCTCTCTTAATGTTAATATCTCCTCCTAAAAACTCTATCCCCTTCTAACTATCCTCTTTATCCCTATTATATCCCTACTAGTAACCTGCTAGCCTACCCATCTAGGGACCCCCACTATACTAATATCTTTATAAATAAAGTATAGTATTAACTAGACCTTTTTTTCATCTGAGTGGACTTATCTCTTAATATAGTTCTTAAACATCCTTAGGTAGCTAAAGATATTAGTCCCCTTAAAGATATAATTAAATATATAGATCGGGATAAGAGCATTAGGATCTTTACTTATCTTCCCTTTCTCTATTAGGTTAGGAAGCTTTAAGCCTATCTTATCGTTCTTTATATTAGGTTTAGTTAGTATCTAAATTAGCAAAAGGTCTTTAATTAAGAGTATAGTAAGTACTAACTAGGACTTTATATACATATTAAATCAGGTTGGTTTTAGGGGTACTACCTTTATAGGCATTAAATAAGATGCCTTCTTTCTTTTCTTCCTCCTTTCTACTTTAGTAATAATAGTAAAATCATAATTATAATCCTTAGGATCCTTACTTATTAAAGAGTAATTCTTTCCT
>WPDF01000039.1:0-231763 GCA_019137265.1 Neonectria coccinea | reverse complement strand
CCCTGTGAGAAACTCACCGGGCGCGCCAAGCGCCTCTGCCAGGATCTGGCAACCAAGGGCGCCGACCCCGCCCGCGACGTCGTAAGTCATTTCGCAGTTGATTCGGAGCGTGTTAGGTGCTAACCAGCTGCGTAGGACGATTGGTCTCGCCTGGTTGGCGAGTGTCGCAAGGCCCTTGCGGCCATGAAGTCAGTCTCGGGTTCCGCCGCCGGGCAGCGCGCCGACGAGCGCGCTGCGTCCAAGCGCGAACGTCGCCGTGCTCTCGCCGCCCACGATCGGGCCGTTCGCCTGGATACGGCCAACTCCCTGCGCTCGCTCGCCGCCGCCGCTCACGCCCTCGTGGCCGTGCTGTCTTCGGTGGTAGGTTCTCTTCTTCCTCGCTGGGTTGTCGCTGCTTGCTAACCCGTGTGTAGCCCTCTGGGACCGTTGCTGTCCCTGCCTCGCTGGAGGATCGCCCTCGCGGCATCGAGTTGCCCGAGGAGGTGGAGGATGAGGAGATGGAGGAGTAGGGGGTGTACAGATGGGGTGAGTGGTGGCAGCGTGGAGGCTGCGCCCTCGCGGCGAGCCTAGTTGGTGGGCGGCCGAACCTCTCTGCTTTCAACTTGTTCTTTTGCCGTTTGTTTGCCGAGTCCAACATGACCGGCGCGTGCCCTTCGTGGCAGTTGATACCCTGTGGCGCCTGCGCTTCGCGCACCCTGTCCCCTCTTTGGGTGACTGAATCGAGTTGTTTTTTGTGTTGACTTGTCATTTGACTCCCTGCTCGTACGCTGTTGCCAAGCCCTTATCCACAAAGTCCTTCGCCGGTACCCAGGAATTCGTATCGTGATCGTAACCTTCCCACTTAACGAGATATTCCCTTTTGCGCTTAGGACCTCGATGTGCGATAATGTATTCCACCTCGTAGGTCTCGTCAGGGATGAAGGGGTGATCCACCGGCTCAATGGGTGCTCCATCGCGGCTTGTGTAGTGCTCGAGGCTTGATATGTTGAAGACGTCATGTACCAACACCGTTGAAGGAAGCCGTAACTTAGCTGCTAGCTTATGGTCTCCAATCATCTTCTCAATCTGGTAAGGCCCAATGAACTTCTCGGCGAGCTTGCGGCTAGGTCGCCGCAACCTAATGTTCTTCGTGTTGATAAGAACCCAGTCTCCAACTGCAAAATTGGCTGCACCTCGCTTGCGGTTGTACCACTTCGTGTATCGTTCTTGGCTCTCGCGTAGTAGCTGCTTGGTCTCGTCTCTTGTCCTTCGTATCCATTCGATCCTTTCTTCTGCGTCTCGATTTGGCTTGTCGATTTCTGGGATCAGGTTTCCAGGGGCGAGTGGGGTGTATCCTAGCAGCGCCTCCGCAGGTGATACTTTGAGAGCTGAATGGACTGACGTATTGTGCGCGAATTGAGCGAGGTGTAGTTTATCCACCCAATCGGTCTGGGCTTTGTTGCCAAAGGTCCGTAGGTAATGTTCGATTAGCTGATTTTGTCTCTCTGTCTGACCATCAGTCTGAGGGTGGAATGCGACACTAAGTCGCCGCTTGGTCTCGAGGTGGGAGCAGAAGGTTCGCCAGAAAGCACTTGTGAAAATAGATCCGCGGTCGGACACAATTCCTCGCGGCAAGCCAAAGAGCGGGAAGATTTTTTCTAGGTAAAGGGTAGCTAGCCCATCGCTTGTTAGCCGCTTGTTCGTCGGGAGGTAGATGCTCATCTTTGTCAGGCGGTCAACCACCACTAATATCGCGTCATAGGACTTATTGCCCCTCTGGCACGGCGGGAGGTCTGTGATCATGTCCATTGAGACTTCTGACCAGGGCTCCGTTGGTATCGGGAGCGGTGCGAGTTCGCCGTACGGTCGGTGGTGCCTCGCTTTCATCTTCTGGCATAGATCGCAGGTTTTAACATGAACCTTAATGTCTTTCTTCATCTTTGGCCAGAAGTAGTCTCGTGCAACGCGCTTGAGTGTCCGGGCGACTCCCTGGTGCCCAGCAGTTAGATCATCGTGAAATAGCAGCAGGATCTCCTTTCGGAGGGGTCCCGGCACGTAAATTCGTCCTGAGCGGCGAAGCAACTGGTCGGCACCAGTGCTCCACACGCTACCCCCGCGCGGATTCGCCGTCTTCCGGGTGGAGTATCCCTTCTCAACAACGAATGCGTCCAAACGTTGATGTTCCAGGATAGCTTCGCCCAACGTGCTCATCACCTGCGAGTTTGCGGTGGTGCCCCCTCGAATCTCGACATGTCTTAGGGTCGCACACCGAAGGCGGGCTACTTCCTTGCTAAGGGAAATTGCCCTCCCAGCAATGAGGTCAGCCGAGCGCGACTCGGTCTGAATGCATTCATCATTATTGGCAGGCTTGCGGCCCGGCAGGTCCTCTCCCGCTACCACGCTGGTGGGCCGTGGCTCCTTCGTAACATGTTCGTCAAATCGTTCGAGGAAGATATCCAGTTGCATCAACCGGCCCTTCCGGGTTTCCTCTTTATCATCGAAATCGGGTCTTCGCGATAGGCCATCAGCGGGGTTCTTTTTCCCCGGCCTGTAAGTGATACGGAAATCGTACGGTGCCAATTCGTCGAGAGCGCCGGCTTGCTTGGCCGATAACTTCGTCTTGCCCGCGAGGTAGCTGTGATTCAGATGGTCGGTGATGACTTCCGTCGTCGTCGCTGTGTAGGCGAGGTAGTGTCTCCAAGTTCGAAAGGACTCAACAATCGCCAGCATCTCCGAGTCCGGGGTCGAGTAACGAGTCTCGGCTCCCTGGAGCTTGCGCGATAGGTACGCCACTGGGTGCCAGTGACCAAGCTGGAGTTGCGATAGTATTGCGCCAATCGCGAAGTTCGAGGCATCGGTCTCGATCCTCAGTGGGCATTTTGGGTCGAAATGCACTAAGACCGGTGCCATCAGGAACATAGCCCGCATCTTCGCGAACGCTTCCTTCTCCTTGTTATTGAGCAGGATGTTCCCTGGAGGGTCGCCCTTCAGTCGGTCTGTCAACGGACTGGCGATCTTGCTGTAGTTTTTGATGAATCGCCTGTAAAACCCCGTAAAGCCAAGGAAGACCTGGATGTCGCGCACGCAGCCAGGTGGCGGCCAGTGCGCTACTGCCGAGACGCGCGCGGGCTCCATCTTGATCCCTGTGGTCGACACAACAAAGCCGAGGAAATCAACCTCTTCCACGCTAAAAGCGCACTTGTCGATGTTCACGAATAGTTTGTGCTGCTCTAGGCGTTCGAGGACCTGTCGAACGTGCTTCTCATGTTCTGCGGGGTCGGTGCTAAAAATGAGGATATCATCGAGGTAGACGATACAGATGTAGTCGATCATGCCGTGCAGGGCGTCATTGATGTACTCTTGGAAGGTAGCTGGGGCGTTGACCAGTCCGAATGGCATCACGGTATACTCGAAGTGTCCGTATCGGCAGCGAAATGCCGTCTTCCACTCATCGCCCTCGCGGATGCGTAGCCGATGGTACGCATTGTGAAGGTCGAGTCGGGTGAAGAGTTTGGCTCCCTGAAGTCGATCCAGGATTTCGCCAATCAAGGGTAATGGGGCGCGGTCTTTTCTTGTTATCCGGTTCAGCGCACGGTAATCGACGCAGAGTCGCAGCTTGCCTCCTCCTTTCTTGGGCACGAATAGGATTGGGGCTCCGGCAGGGCTGATTGAACGTCGGATCCATCCTCGTCCCAGGGCCGTATTGAGATATTCGCGGAGAACCTCCAGCTCCTTCGCTGCTAGGCTGTAGATGGGTCCCCACGGGGGGTCTTTGCCCGGTTCGGTCTCTATTGCGTGGGTGCGCCCGTCTAAGGAAGGGAGCTGGGCCGCGAGTTCGGCAGAGAAGACTGCCGCAAGGTCGGCATATGCGTCGGGGATCGGTGTTTTTGCTGGTTTGCTGCTATCCCCCAGCGCGGTCAGGGGTTCATCGTCGGTTGTAGGTGGCATCCCCAGCATGACTGGGAGTATCATCCGGGCACTCCGCATGCTCGCTCGAATTTGCTTCGGGGAAGCAGCTAGTTCCAATCGATCAAGACTGAGAGGGTAGGTCCAGGTCGACGATGGGAAGGAGATTCGGACATCAGCTTGTTGACACCAAGGGTATCCCAAAACAATATCGGTTATACACTCGGCTACCACGCAGCTAATGTTCCAGCGCTTCGTAACTCCCCAGTCGTCAGTTATCTCCATCAGGATATAGATCGTTCCATAGAAGTCCGCTTGGGTCCCTTCAACGGCTAGGTCCAATTTGCCAACCGGTGTGGGGTGCGCCCTTCGCCACTCTTCTGAGAGCATCCGGGGGTGGATCATAGTAGCGTCGGATCCGGGATCTAGCAGCGCGTTCGCTTTGGGCCACTGGTGGTTCATCCGGTATTTCACCGTCCTCTCAATCGGAGTTGCGACGGTGCCAGCCGGAAGAGACCACCGGCCTGCATCCTATTGTGCATTGGCAGTGCGAGGTGGCTGCGTCCTACCAGCGATAGGGTTGGGTTTACCATGCGTGTCATTGGTGTGGCTTGTGGATTTGCGGGGGTCGGTACAGATGGTGCAATTCGGGGCTTGGCAGTCTCCAGAGTAGTGGCCGACTTTGTGACACTTGAAGCAGGTGATGCCTTGGTGGAATGTCGGGGTCGCTGCGGGGTCGCCGCTGATAGGCGGGATTCGCGGTGGGGCGGCGCTAGGTGGGCTGATAGCGGGCGTCGTGGGAGCGATCGGATGTGGGTTGCCGCTGCGGGGTTGGTACCCTCGCGGATTGGGGGTCGAGGACATCCCCAGGAGCGATTCGGCCTGTATGCCCGCGCTCTCCATTGCCTGCCAGCTAGCTGGGAAGCCTTGGCTAACTACCTGCGTGCGTAGGCGTTCGGTTAGGCACTGGAGGAATTGAGAGACTCGGTATTTTGGAGGAAGCTCCTCGGGTAGCTCGGATTCGACTTTGATGTAGGCCCTTAGGAAGTCCCGGAAAGACTGATTGTCGTTTTGGTGCATGTATTTGAGCCGCTTGGTAGCAGTGAGGCAGCGGGTATCCGGATCATTGATACCAGCCTCGAGCCAGCTTAGGAAGCCTGACCAGGTGACTTGGGAGTAGTCGTTGCGGATGTCGTGGCTCACGTATCGATTCCATCGGAGCCGCGCATCACCTTCGAAGCAGCTGCTAGCATATAGCACCTTCTGCAATTCGTTGCGGAAGTCGTGTGGTCGTAGGTGGAAGGCCGTTTGCAGGGTGTTCTGGAAGCCTTGTAGCTCCATCCAGTCGATTCCCTTGTAGACGGGTGCCTTAATCGTCAGCCTCGACCAGCCGTCGTCATTGTTGCGGGGTCGCTTCTGGGGCTCCGTGTCCTCGCTGGTGGTTAATGGGCGCTTCGTCATCACCGCATTATACTCAGTGTCGTCAATGGTTTCGCCCCTTTCGAGTGCTGCGAGGAGGGCACGCTTGCGTTGAAGGAGGTACGCATTATGCCGTTCCTCGAGGCGAGCATCCAGTTCAGCACCCGCGAGGTCGCTGGTACCCGGGGGTACGACTGTCTGCGACTGGGTGCCCCTAGCGGTATCGGGGGGGGTCAGATGTAAAGGGGATTCAGAAGACATATCTGTTTCTACCGGGCTTCCAGGCGTAACACGCATGAGAGAGATTAACCTGTCAGAGCCAAAAGGTAGGAAGCGTGATAGTAACAGATAGTCAGTAGCGACAGCGCTGTGAACTCGAAGGTAGGGGTCGTAATGTTGTAAGATTAATCTCTGAAGTCCCTATAACACCGACGAAACGCCCTAATTTATAGGCGCTTCCAGCGCTTCGCACGTGTTTAGCCCTTAGCTCGCTGTTCCTTCGCTGGTGCCCATTTGGCACGTGACATCTTATCACTACTCTTTTTTACGTTTAGGTATATGGCTCTCCTACTTCTAACTATTCATTCCAATCACATTTCCTATCTCTTAGCTCGAACACCGGTAGGAGAGACGGGGGCATGCACTTCAACAAACCGAGTACTTACCTTACCCCTTCCAGACCAAGACACCCTTCGCATACAACCCAGTGATGATGCCCGTCTTTCTCGTAACATCTCGTAGAGCCGTACAGCCTGACGGGAACCACGTGTCCACGAACAAGTCCTTCCTTCCCCCCTCGGCCGTCCACTCCGAGATCCAGGTCCCAGCCGTCGCAACTTTGCACACCTCGGCTGGTTCGCCTTTCTCCGAGTTGCAAAGCGCCCGGCTCTCGGCGTATTTGGTGAGCGACGGCGGATGAGGGTGTCCCGCAACCAGGAGAACGCCATTCTTGTCCACGCTCAGGTTATCCGGCAGGAACGGGACCTTGAAGGAAGAGCGAGCTGTGATGTCATGCGTTGTAGCTTCGACGCTGTATATGTGAACCGATGCAGCGCTGGTGGCTGACACGGCCAATGCCGTCTCGTTGAGAAACTCGATGCCGTTTGCAAACGGGAGCCGGGCCACCACACGTGCTGTGTCTGCTGAATGATCAACGTAGACAACGCTTCCTCCAGGAACACCGGCGTACGTCTCTATACGAGACAGGAAGCCGTGTTGGCGGGCGAGGAAATGATGATCGTTGGTGACGTAAAACTCATTGCTGCTGATCAATGCGATGGAATTCGGGCCATGAATCAAAGGGTGCTTGATCGAGCGATGGTGTTTGGCGACAGGCCGGTCCGCCGCCAAGTCAAGGTCGAACACATCAACACGAGACCCATCGGTGCGGTGATTGGCGACGAACAATTTGGCCGTCGCGGCGTCATACGCCAGGCCCAGTGGGTGTAGATCGCCATCGTAGCCGACAAGGTCGAGTGGCGTGAGGGAGTCGGTGCCGGAAGCGTAGTCATAGAGCCAAAGCCCGCCGCCGGTCGTCGGGCCGGGGTAGAAGATTCCCTGTATGTCGAGGTTATTGAGTGTCCAGCAACACAGAGTCTCAAGATGGAGGTAGAAGACTCGTCACCCGCAGTCTTGCGTGATGATGGGTCAATATCTCGAGTCATCGATGAGCCACACAAGTATTTCGCTCACCATGACTGTGTTCCACCTTTCTCTCCCCGGGTCACAGCCCAGAATTGCTAGGCCTTGATCTTCAATGAGGAGAGCATCCTCACAGTTCCGAACACGGTCTGCAAACTTGAGTTCCACAGCGTCGAGTGCGTTCATGCGCTGGAGCTTCTCTGGTGCGTTTTGGAAGAACAGGGACAGAACCCGGACGCGTGGCCAGAGGAACGGCGCCAGCAGGGCAAAGCACAGCAAGGCCTGCTCTGGCGTCAGCATGAGGCACGAATGCTGGACGAAGACACACTTACGATACTGGTCCTTGAAGCCATGATGACTGGCCAATCTGCGGAGGGCGTTTTCTTCTTGTTGTTTTCCTTCAAGAAGAGGACTCCGGCGATGTATGCGAGCGGTGAAAACTTAGTGCTGATGCCGAGACTCCCGGGAGATTAATCACCAAGACAAAGTTTCAGCGATCACGAGTTTGCAAGGCAATGTGAGAAACTTCGGGGGTTGGGTTGGTCAACTCGCCGAAACAGCCCCGCATGCGGGTTAAGCTCGGGTACCATGAGATCGTCCAATGGAACCTCCCAAGCCGGCCAAGTTCTCTTTCTACCAACTGCCGAGAGGCGATGATGGGTAGCTTATCTTGATAGCTCCTTTGTCAGCGGCCAAGATTGCGTCCCAAAGCCTTCTCTTGGTCATTCATTGTTCCGCGGACGAGCAGTCTAGGGTAGGTCGTTCCCATGGCAATGTCGGGGCTTTTGCGTGTTCTCGTCCTCCGCACCATACGGTGTCCAGAGCTCTCTCTGGCAGCATAAGGAACTTTCTGAAAGACGGAAGTTGGCTTTTTGTTTCATTGTTCGGTGCATCGTCTTACCCAATCGGCGACCATGAGTCTGACACAAGGTACTACATATTGAGAACGAGGGGTGGCTTGAAACCCATCACCCCGTAAGCTACCACGCCCTGAAGAACAGCGACAGAATTCAGTATCTATACCGCATAGCTCGAAAAATTGTTGTTGCGTCGAGGATGAATACAAGTCAAAAACTTCTGTGAAAACATTTTCCCCCAGAGTTCACTGGGACGAGAAGGCTACATACAAACGCTCCAGCCCGCCGAACTGAAGAGTGTAGAATATGTCTTCTCTGCTAACGCAGGGAGTGGACCTTGTGCCGAGCTTCGTTGTCCAAAAATTAAGGGATGTATTGCCAGCAACCAAGTAGACTAATTATTGCCCATATCACCACCTTGCTCAGCTTCTAGTAAATCACACGCTCGTAGAATTGTCTTTGCCGCTCCATTCCACCGTCATTTTCCCCTCCTGCGCTTTGTTTCGCTGTGGTACCCCCCACGTCCTCCCCAGCTTCCTCGCCCTGGTTGCCTCGCCCTTCCTTGTCTTGGCCAGGTTGTACAAAAATGCCATGGCGAATAAGATGACCATTATCGCAAACGCTGCGAGTGGCCCGAGGACCGAGAACAGCGTAAACCCGTACGATGCAGCCTGGAAGGCGTCGTTGTCTGCAAGTCGCGTCGTCCCCAAGCCGACTTGGATTGCCGAGAGGACCAACAGGATGTATGCGGTACCACCGATGATCATGGCCGAGTTCTGCTGGAAGAAACTCCCGTACGAGTTCCATACCGTCAGGAAACCCTTCGAAAACGGCCCGTGCAATACCTTGTCGATGAGCTGGAGTCGGTTGAGGCGTAGCTCGCCGTAGATGAAGCGCTCGGCCACGTCGGCGTACAGCCTTTCCACACTCAAGCTGTCATTGCGGCTGTCGTGGAGAAGCTCGCGAACAAAACGGCGCCATCGCGGCCAGGTCACGTCTTCCGGGACGAGACCCTTCTCCTTCGCAATGATGAAGTCGCTCCGGTGCACGATCAGCGCCACGTACGAGATCAAAAAGCCGACCGCGCACTGGTGGAGATGCCGGCGCTGGCACGGCCTCGACGGAGAGCAGATGAGGCTTGATTCCTGATCGCCAGTTGCTTCAGCGCAGCGGCAGGAGAGGTGATGGCTCCAGAAATGGCGGTTGAGCAGGAACGGCGGAATGGGCTTGACGAAGATGCGGCCGCGGCCCCAGACGAGATGGACGTCGACGCGCTCGCTGACGACGATTTCTCGGCCCATTAGCAACTGGTGGTGGAGCGGATGGGGCGGGACGGGCCGTCCAGCTAGCCAGAGGAAGCGGATGATGTCGTGTAGTCGTCTTGGGTCCAGCTCGTCGACGATGAGCTTCAGCTCGGGGATGGCCAACGGCGCGTAGAGGTCGTATTGGTTGAGCCGATACGACGCTGGGAACTGGTCGACCAGGACGGCATGGCTGTCCATTCCGGCATCGCCATCGTCGTCGTTGTCGGACAGGATGTTGCTGGAGAACGGGGCGGATTGAGACATTATTCAGCGGGTGCAACCTCGCGATAGGGCGTCGATCGGTAGGCTGAGAATGGACGCGAAGCAGTCCAGCCCGACGGATCAACTGTTGGCCGGTTGTTTATGATGGACAGAAGAAGAGAAAAATGGCTGCTGTCCCGGTGACGAGGGCGGATCGATGGGCGAGAAGTAGAGGGCAAGTTCCAACCCCCAGGCTTTCCAAGAGTCGACGCTTCTAAACCGAGGGCGGCGAGGCGGCCTGCAGCAGGATCCCATCCGTGATTCGAGAACGAAAGAGAAGCGGACCGGAGCATGTCAGCGCTTGTCTGGTAGTGGCCGGCGGGCCGACTCATCGGCCAGGATGGCTCCCTGTAGCCTGGAGCACAAGTTCCAGAAGCATTCGTTAGCCCATGTAACCCTAGCCCTATAAGGCTACGGTCTGCCCTGGTGACTCTGCGTCTGGGTTGCAGAGGAGGATCGGCTTATGCAGAACGCCAAGGGGGATTCTCTACTCTTCGCAGACCTTGGCCCCCAACGGCTTCATCTACCAATTGCAGCAGTGCTCTGTACCGGTCCTGCTCTCAAGGCATCCGGATTCGTCATATATCTCCTCGCGTATGTCACGATTTAGCTCCGGTCCTTGCTCCTCCTGGCGTTTGCACGGCGTCTTGTGTTTTAAGTCCGGTCATCCACACCTGTGTTGGGCGACTAATTCCGTGGCTGCATGCGGCTGACACACCCCTGGCTGTGAGGTTTTTGGGGCCGAAAGTTGGGGGCTAAAACGATTGCACGCTGTTGCAGAGAGGAACAGCGTTGGACGTGGTGCGGACGTATAAATTATTGCCAAGGCCCCTCTTCATGGCCTGGTTGTCGCTTCAAGCACGTCTTGTGAGGTTGTCGTTCCTCTGTAGATGGAACAGTTCCGTTAACTCAATTTAAATCACCACCTTTCCGACAAGAATCACCCTTCCACCCGCCTGGGACTGTTGATAGTCTACGGAAGAGCACCATGACTACCGCTCAGCAGGGGCTGGAAGTGCTCGCACCTCTTCCGGATCAGCCAACCCAAAGCCCCATCAATGTCGAGTAAGCGCAGTCTGAAGCTGGCAAACACGAAACTCTTGAAGCTGATTCTCTACAGCATCATTGCCGTCCCGGGCCTGGGTGCCGACCCGTCCAAGAGCTTCGGCTCCGAGACGCCTGGAGGCTTCAACTGGCTGAAGAACGAGCGCGAGGGCATCCGCTCCGACATCCCCGGCGCCCGCATCCTCCTCTATCACTACGAGTCGCGATGGCTCGGCGCCGACGCCAAGCAGCAGACCCTGTACAACGTCGCCAGCCTGCTGCTCGACAGCCTCGTCGAGAAGCGCAAGGGCGGCGACGCGGCCGAAGCCACACGGCCCATTGTCTTCCTCGCCCACAGCATGGGCGGTCTTGTTGTCGCCAAGGCCCTGACGCTGGCGGCCGCGCAGCCCGAGAAGATCGAGCACATGCGCATCTTCGAGTGCTTCGCCGGCGGCATCTTCTTCGGCACGCCGTTCAAGGGCTCCTCGGCGCAGGCCAAGGCCCTGCTGCTGGCCACGTTCCTGGAGCACGTCGGCGGTGCCATCCCGACGCAGATGCTTCAGATCCTGGACCCCGAGCACGAGTCGCTCGAGGAGCTGCGCAGGGACTTCATCAACCTGTCCTTCAAGGAGCCCAAGGCCAGCCTCGCGTGCATCTTCGAGCAGGCCAAGACAAACTACATGAAGGAGAAGATCTCGGCGTGGGCACCCAAGAATCACTTCAAGCTCGGCCCAGAGGAGATTGTCGTCACCCGGGACTCCGCCACCATCGACGGCGCTGTCGTCCGAGGCCTGGCGTGCAACCATCGCCAGCTCAACCGCTTCGACAGCGCCAAGGACGGCCGCTACGAGGTCGTGCGACACCATCTCAAGGACATCGTCAAGAGCTCCCAGCTGATCGTCAAGGCGCGGCTCAGAGCATCGCGCCAGTCGGTCGTCGATGACAACACATTCCAGCGGCTCTCGGAAAGCCTCAACGTCGTCGATTTCCAGACCAAGCGACGAGGCGCCGACAACCTCAGCGGAGACTCGAGCTGGATCCTGCAGGAGCCCAAGTACGTCCACTGGTCGACGCAGACCGACACGCCTGCGAATCCTTGCCTGTGGGTGTCTGGCGATGAAGGTCTGGGCAAATCCAAGGCTGCGGTGACTGTTGTCGAGGAGCTGAAGAATCGAGAGGCCAACAATCTCGTTCTGGGTGCCAGAGATGTCATGGTTGCCTACTTTTTCTGCGACTCGACGCCGGATGGTAGTGTGGCCGAGAACATACTCAAGTCGTTGATCTGGCAGCTCATTCTCAAGAGACGAGCGCTTGCCCAGTATGTCAAGACGTTTGCTGCTCAGAACCCAAACAAATCCAGAGGTGGCGGTCACGGTGCCGAGGGACAGTTCAGTCTGTCCAAGCTTTGGAAAGGGTTGACGGAGATGCTGCGAGACCCGTCTGTCCACGAGGTCTACTTCATCGTTAACAACATCCACTACCTCTCCAAAGAGCAACCTAGCACCATCGAGTTCCTACGGGCCATCCCCGAGGTTCTGCTCGCCGAGGCCGGATCCATTGATGATCCCATTAGAGAAAAGGTCAGGTGGTTGTTCCTCAGCAGAGACCGTCCGAACGTCAAGGCTGTGCTGCAGGAGGAGAATGAGCTGGGGTCGTTGAGGATCAACATGAACGACTCGTCCATGAGCAACCTGCGGCGACAGCACCTACGCTCTTACACCCGCGACAGAGTCAAGACGCTTGCGGCTGCTAAGAACTACAGCCTGGCCTTGCAGTACTTTGTCTTCAGTAGCCTCGAGAAGAGGGCCGAGAGCAACACGCTCTGGGTCGAGGTGGTCTGCTGCCTACTGGGGGAACTCCCGCCGAATTTTGTCAATGTGCGGAAGACACTTGGATTGCTCCCGCAAGATCTCAACGAGCTGATCAATCGAACTTGGATCGAGGTATGTCTGAAACAACACTGAACAGACCGCAATGGTACTAACAACTGGGCCAGGAACTCACAGACGCTGACAAAGAGGGCATCGAGACCACTAAAGAAATTCTTCGAACTCTGGTGGTTGCTTACGAAGATCCAACCCTCCAGGAGCTGGCTGTCCTTGCCGAGTTGGACACGGATATCACAGCCGACGATGCGGAAGCCAAGATCCTCGAGCAAGTCAGAGCCTGTGGCCCGCTCCTCCGGGTGTACGACATGGACACTTGGGACGACTCCCTCGGTTACAGGAGAGTGACCAAAGTCACATTCATTCATCCTCTTGCCAAAGACGCTCTGGTGAAGTTGGAGTTGAGGAGCCTCATCGGCCTCGCGGGCGAGGACGAGGACGACAAAACTGAGATTGAATGGCAGCACGGCATCGTTGGTCTTCGCTGCTTCTCGTACATGCTCAAGGAGCTCGGAGGCGGCGATGAAGATAACTTGACGCTGCAGAGGGCGGCTCCCACGGAGGAGAGCCAAGCCTCAGCCGAGATCGACGAGCTCTTCCCTGATGAGGAGGAAGAGGAACCCG
Source organism: Neonectria coccinea (assembly GCA_019137265.1). Classification (NCBI taxonomy): domain Eukaryota; kingdom Fungi; phylum Ascomycota; class Sordariomycetes; order Hypocreales; family Nectriaceae; genus Neonectria; species Neonectria coccinea. The sequence goes on along the minus strand of WPDF01000039.1, from coordinate 218,842 downwards.
AAGACGACAGCGTGGACGTGTACGCCTTGGAGTATCCACTCAAGTACTGGCTCCGCCACGGCTACAAGGCCACACCCGACTTCGTCGACACCCTTGACATCAAGCACCGGTTCTGGTCGCTCGACTCCTCCGCCCGCAAGCGCTGGTGGGGAAGTTACGCCTCCAAGGAGGGCAACGGCGAGCTCAAGAACATGACGGCGCTGCACATCGCTGCCTTCTTCGGCCTGCTCCCGCTCGTCGACTCCCTACTCGCCGACGGCCACACCGGCGAGCTTCACAGCCTCGACTCGTGGGACAACCAGCCGCTGCACTGGGCCGCGTGCCGTGGCCACTTGGAAGTCTGCGAGCGGCTGCTGGAGAAAGGAGCAGATATCAACAACGGCCGCGACACGGGGGCCTGGACGCCGCTGCACATGGCTGCGTCCGAGGATCGCGTCGAAGTCATGCAGATGCTCATCGCCTACGACAAAGATAGCGAGGCTGCGGCTATCAACGCCGTTGCGAACGAGGTCGGCACGCCCCTGACGCTCGCGCTGGCATGGCGACAGACGAAAGCGGCGGAGCTACTTCTGGAGCACGGTGCAGACGCGACCCTGACAGCAAAGGACGCAGAGCCTCCCGTAGCTGTGGCTGTGCTTGGCGGCTATGAAGCTCTGGTTGACAAGCTGTTGGAGGCCGGAGGCGACGCGAACATCACTTCGCATGAATACGGCAGCGCTCTCGCGGCGGCGGCTTCGACGGGAAACGCCAACATCGTCAAGACGCTGCTCGCCTTGGACGACAACCCCGCCTCTCGCCAACGTGCCCTCGAGGAAGCTTCGTCAGGCGGCTTCCCCGCTGTCGTCGATGTTATCCTGGGCAGTGTCTCGGGATTGCCCTTCGACGAGGCGTTTGGCAAGGCCGCGTTCTACGGCCACGACCAGATCGTCACGCAGCTGTGGAACAGCCGCGAGGAGAACGTCATCTCGCCCGAAGCCGTCAACACGGCGCTGTACATGGCCACGGATGCGCAGCAAGAGTCGACCATCAAGTTCCTGCTTGAGGAATGCAGGGCCGACCCGAATGCTGAGGGTGAAGAGTACGGCAACGCGTTGACGGCGTCTGCATTCGATGGCACGGCGTCGATTCTGCAGATCCTCGTCAAGCACGGCGCCAACATCAACGCGCCCGAGGGATATCCGCTTCAGGCTGCGGCGTCCAACGGACACACCGAGATTGTCACCCTGTTACTCAACCACGGCGCTGACGTCAACGGGCTCAGCAAGCGTGCTGCAGCAGGGACGGCTTTGCAGGAGGCCTGTGTCTCCGGCAACATAGACGTCGCGCGGATCTTGCTCGATAGCCGTGCGAACCCGAACTACGGCGCTGGAGCATTTACCAACCCGCTGGTAGCAGCCACGAGCCACGGCTACGGCGAACTCGTCGAGTTGCTGCTCAAGGCCGGGGCAAACCCCAACGTCTTTGGCGGACCTGACGGGAGCACGCCGCTGATCAATGCGGCCATGGCTCTCCCGTCGACGAGCCTCGATTTGTTAATCCAGCATGGAGCGGTGGTCGATCAGAAGGATCCCGACGAAGACACGGCTCTCATCGTCTCAGCTCTAGTCGGTGATAGCGACTGCGTCAAGGTCCTGCTCGATCACGGCGCCCACATCGACCTGAGCGGCAGACACAACGGCAGCCCTCTTCACGCCGCTGCAGCGAGTGGACACACTGCAACTTGCCAGTTGCTTCTGGAGCGAGGAGCGGACCCCAACATTCATGCCGGCCCCTACAACACCGTCCTCCAGGCTGCTGCCGCCTCCGACACGCCAGAGTGTCTGAAGGTGATCCTCGCTCACGCCGAGGACATCGACGTCGACGTCCAGGGAGGCGACCACGTCACCGCCATCCATGCCGCCGCGGTCCAAGAAGACGACGGCGGTCTCCGTCAACTCCTAGTCAAAAAGCCAAACTTGGATGTGTCCCCATCGCCCCTAGGCCCAGCCGCAAAGATAGGCACTCCGCTCCAAGCAGCCGCGTTTGCGGGTTGCAACCGAAACGCCCGCCTGTTGCTCGAGGCCGGCGCCGACCCCAACGTCGTCTCCGGCAAGCACGGCACGGCACTGCAGGCTGCAGCTCTCAAGGGCGATACCGCGCTTTGTGCGCTGCTGCTGGAGCACGAGGCCCACGTGGATGTCTGGGCAGGGAAGTACGGCAGTCCTCTCGTCGCTGCAGTGGTTCGCGAGGACGACTACGATGAGCAGGGGCGGTATGATGTGCTAAATCTGCTGCTTGAGCAGGAAAGTCTCCCGCCCCAGGCGTACACAGCTGCGCTGGAGACGGCACTGAAACTTAAGCGCAAGGAGGACTTCAAGTTGATCTTAGCAGCGCTGAAGGTCCGCGCCACGAAGGAGCCCAAGAAGTTCCCCAACATCAAGGGCATGCTGTTCCAGTTCAAGAGGGTTGAGCGTCACCGCCATCTCAACCAAGTCAACCAGGCCCGACAAGCCAATCCAGTCGATCCGGAAGAAGACAAGAACAGCGACTTTGGTGATGATGTCGTCAACCAGTACCAGGACATTGACGACGTGGAAGTCGAGTCAGAGCCCGAGGACTCAGCTGAACAGGAGACGGAACAAGGAGGCGATCAGCGGACCAGGGGACTTAATGGCGAGACTGGAGGCTGGCAAGAAGGGAGGACTCGTTCTCGCGGCTTCAATCCAGGCGACGACGCCGAAGGCAAAAGTGGAGGCGCTGGCCTCGGTGCTGCGGTTGGAGGGCTGATTGGCGCTTTAGGGGGTGCCGCCGCTGTGAGCGGGTTTCGAGATGATAATGATGAACAGGTCACAAGTCGAGGTGTAGAGAATCCTGATGAAGATGAGGAAGTGCGTGCTAGAGGGGGAGAGTTTGGTGAGGAGGGTGAAGAACAGGGCGAAGAGCAGGTAGAAGACGAGGAGCAACAAGAGCAACAAGAGGAGCAGGAGGAGGAACGGGAGGAACAGCAGGAGGAACAGCAAGAGGAGGAAGAGGAACAACAAGAAGAAGGAGAAGAAGAAGAAGAAGAAGAAGAAGAAGAAGCAGAAGAGCAAGCTGAAGAGGAAGAGCAAGCTGAAGAGGAGGAGCAAGCCGAGGAGGAAGAGCAAGCTGAAGAGGAGGAGCAAGCCGAGGAGGAAGAGCAAGCGGAAGAGAAAGAAGCGGAAGAAGAGCAAGCCGAGGAGCAAGGGGATGATGAATAGGTAGTCAGAAACCGATGATGGTAGTCACTGTACTTGTTCGCCTAGTAATCGCTGTGGTAACATTTCAAATGTTGCACTTTGACATTTGCTGGCTCACGTTAATCTCAAACATTATGGGCTTGTGATGAAGAACAAACGATCTAAGAGGTTGCATCTGAGAATACGAAGAGTATAAAAGAGTTCGAAGGTAGAAAAGCAGAGATCAGATAATAAAACGAAGAAAATAAAGACCATGGATCTTCATTATTCAAGAGCCTAGACTATATACCCATTCAAGAGACGCCGCGAACTGCATTATCAAGACCCATCTTAACAGACCTGTAATAGCAATAAAGTTCTTAGGCGCAGTCGCAGTCGCAACCACACTCTCCGGCCAATATTTTGGAGGAAGCCAAAGAATTCGCTCATTATTCTTCATGACCCATGTGCAATCAGCATTGATGTGATATCCTAAATCCGGGCGTGGCACAAGTCTAGCCTCGTCAACAACGGCAAGCCAGCTTGAGCCCAAGTTCCTGAGGCGAGTCGTTTGCCATCCCTTGTGATGGCAACACATGTACCGTCTTCGCTGACGTCCTTCCGTCTCCGGAGTTTCATCCCTGACTCGAAGTCCCAGATACAAATAGTTTTATCATGTGACGCCGACACTGCACGCCGATCATCCTTCGTAATTCTTAGCTTTTTTCCAGACCTTAGTATATATTAGTTGTAACAAACCTACACCAGTCACAGCGCATCAGCTACACCAGTCACAGCACACCAGCTATCGCACCCCAGGCAGTTACAGTGCGTTGGCTACAGCAGTCAGTCACAGACAGGGAGTGATCGATCGGGCTGGTTGCATTTGAAAGGCGGTAGGTAAGGCTTAGCGTTGTGCTTTCGCCTAATTAGGATTTGTACCGGACCTTCATTGGAGAGAAAGGTTGCGCCGGATCTCGATGGGCACCCCGCAGTCATACCAGGCTTCACCAGTCTGCGCGTCTCAGTCCTTGCCTTGGGAATCCGCGGCCCTTTCTAGGCAGGCCACTGCTGGTTTTGGCTTGCAGAGGCTGGACCTGCGCCGAGTACATGTGTAACTACACCACAAGCACGTGCGTGTAATTATGTAGAGCGCCTCGGAGGCCAGATGGTGCCAATTGCGAATCGATGGCGAATGCCAGGGGACCTTTAACCGCGCCAACCACATCCCCGCCCCGCAATGGCGCGATGAACCGGTTCGGCATGGGAGTTGGAAAGTCCACGAGTTCCAGGCTTCCATTTCGAGCTATGCGGGCCGAACGCTGAGCCGCAAGCCATCGGTGTGGGAAATGATGCGAGAATGTAGACGGATTATGGAAACCTTGGTGCGCACCGAGGCACGCCGCGAGTTCCGGAGGACCCTGTTCGACGTCGAGATATAAAGTCTCGGCTCGTGGACCTTCTAGTAGTCACTCGACACAATCCTTCCAGTCGTCTGCGAAGAAGTTGACTGTGACCATGCGCCTCCAATCCTCTCTGTGGTCGCTTTTCGGCTCGCTGGTGGCTGCCCGCGGCGGCCCCTTCTTGGCGGAAGTCGGCGATGGCTCATGGGTCATCGGCAATGACATTTGGAACGTCACCCAGGGTCCCACCTATGCCAAGAAGCTGTTTTGGCAGGGCGTGCCAGGGGCGGATCTTGTGGGATCTGCCGTAGGGCATTACATTGGATACGGTATGCCCCTTCATTGTAGCATTCGACGTCTCGTACACTAACATCGTCACCGCAGATGGCGAGGCGAACCTGAAATTCACTAATGCCACCATTGTTGCCCAGGGAAAACACCATATTGATGTTGCCTTCCAATCAACTCATGGAGATCTTCACTGGGTGGTGTTCGACGATCTTTCTGGCGCGTACCAGTACTTCGTCAACCGCGCCCTCCCCGATCTCAGCATCCTTCGAACGCTCTGGAGATTGTCGCCGGATTATTTCACGCATGGCCGCACCCACCTGAAGAACGAGCCCCTTCCCGACTTCGACCTGTACCTTAACAACCCCGAGGTTCAGGACGAGACTTGGCAGTTGGATGACGGATCATTCATCACAAAGTACGACTGGTCGAATGCAGTCAGGGATAGAGACTTCTATGGAGTCTACGGCTCCGAGGCGGGCTCCTGGTGGATCCATCCCTCTACCGAGTACCACAACAGCGATCACTACAGCCAAACCTTGACTGTCCACAGGGAGAGTAGCACTGGAGATGCTGTGCAGCTCAACGTTGTCCAAGATACCTCCCACTTCCGCCTTGGGCAAAAGACTTCCCAACCGGCTGGCAAAATATGGGGCCCCTGGCTCTGGTACTTGGTGAGACAATCCTCCTTCGTTTTGAGTCACACGATGAGCTAATATTCGGGAGAACAATGGCAGTATTCCAGATGTCCAAAAAAGACGCAAGAAGGAGCTCAAGCACTTTCCCTACAGCTGGCTCGATAACAAGGCTTACAAGTCCCGGGGTGGTGTTCAAGGAACGCTTCGCCTTTCCGACGGACGAGTCGCCTCCAACGCGGCTGTCTACCTCGGCGACACCAACACCAGCATCCGACCCTCGGTTCAAGGCAGCAACTACTACTACACCACCTACACCAACGACAAGGGCCGCTTCTCTTTCGACGACGTCAGGACTGGATCCTACGGTCTGTATGCCTGGTCCCACGGCGGAGACTTGGCGGATGTGTACACCAACTTCACCAAATCCGGCGTGCCCATCACCAAGGACAAGACGTTGAACCTTGGCCAACTGTCCTGGAAGGTCCGCGATGTCTCCAAGCGCATCTGGCAGGTTGGCGAGTTCGACAAGTCGGCGCGAGGTTTCAAGAACGGAGGCATTCCATACCAGCACGGCGTCACGGAGCAGAGCCCGGCTAACCTCACCTTCGTGGTGGGCAAGTCTCGGGATTCCGACTGGTACTATGCTTCATCTGCCGTCGGGACTTGGACAATTGAGTTCCAGCTCTCGGAAAAGGAGATTGCTGCCAACAACACTGCGCTGCTCAGCGTCTCACTGGCCGGGTATTCTCAGAGTGCAGCACTGGATATCAAGGTCAACGATCAACTGTACGACTCTTTGAGCAAGGATGTCCTTACAAGCGACCCCGCGCTCTATCGTTCTGGCAAGATCAGCGGTGAATGGCGATTCTTCCAGTATGAGGTCCAGTCCAGTGTGTTGAAGGAGGGTCTGAACACCGTCGAGTTTGCTGTCACGAGGTACACGAAGTGGAGAGGTTTCTTGTGGGACAGCGTCATTTTCGAGTGGCTGTAGAATGGATACAGGATACAGGATTAGACATAAAACATGACCCCTTGAGAATAAGTAAGACTGGGTGGTAATTTATCTCCTCTTAATTCCTACCCAGCAGTCCAACGGCTTTTTCGAGAACCCTTCATGTGACTCCAGCTTCGTCTGAAAGAGCTTGAAATCGTATCGGCGAAATGCAGTACCAATAATCAGTGCCAATTCCATGTGCGCGACGTTCTGGCCCACGCACGCTCTCGGGCCATACGAAAAGGGGTTGAAGGAGGCCTTCTGTCGCTCAGTCAACTTGAGCCAGCGGTCGGGCTGAAACTCCTCGACGTCGGGTCCCCAGATGTCTGCATCGTGATGGATGGTGTAGCTGGGGACGGAGAGGACAGTGCCTTCGGGGAAGTGATCGTTGTCGTAGGAGACGCCGCGCGCGGCGGTGACAATCCGGGGAAGGCCAATCGCCGAGGTCGAGTGCAGTCGCATTCCCTCGTCGATACACTGTCTGAGGAAGCGGAGGTTCTTCACCATGCTGTGCGAGGCGATCAACGAGTCGGCGGGGATCGCGGCGTCGAGCTCTGCCTGAAGCCTGGGAAGAACGTTCCCGGGACTGCATCGTTCACCCTGCAGGATCCAGTACACCACGGCACAGGCTGTGTTGGATACAGTGTCGCTACCCGCGATGAGCTGGGTGAGGGCCTCGGAGACCAGTTCGTCCCTAGGCATCGGGTTTCCATCGCCGTCCTTACCACGGCAAAGCATGTCCAAGATATCATGTCGTCGTCCTTCAGTGAGTGTGTCTTTCTCAGAACCCCCAAGCCGCTTGGCGACGGCAGCTTCGGCTATGCCGTGGAGGTTTGTGACCGATTGCAATCCCTTGGAGAAGAATGGATCCGGCAAGTACTTGGCGAATGGTCGTATTCCGGGCAACAGACCAAGGGTCGAGCTGACTTCGCCTCGTCGATTGAGGGTCTCGGCTCCCGGAACGTACGTCTTCGGCTTTCCGGGAAGAGTAGACTCGCACTCATCGCGACCACGGTCAACCATGCCAAAAGGCGCCCCAAATGCCAGATCGCCGATAATGTCAAAGGCCAAGAAGGTGCACCAGGGCATCATGTTGATCCGCGCGAATCCATCCGGTCCAGGGTACGCAGCGATACGATCGAGCTGAGCAACCCAGCGCCGGAGGTTGTCCGCCATGTGCGACTCGAAGTCTTGCACCGCTCCTGGAGAGAAGGCATGGGCGATGATCTTGCGCTTCCTGGTGTGCTCTCCACGGTGTCGCACATTGAAGACTCCGGGGACGCCTGAAACGAAGGCGCTGTAGAAATGACTGCGCCACCGTAAATACGAAGCCACAAATAAGGTAGAAGGGATCTTTACTCTTTCAAAAATCCATTGCCGTGCGCATAAACTGTTCGCAAACCCTCAGGCGTTGCAATCGACACATGGTTGAAACCGACGCGGACGACTTTGCCGTATTTCTGATGGGCTGAATCGACCCAGGCAAACTTCTGGCCTCGTCGAGCGCCTAGCGCGAGCCAGATGTTACTGAACTTGCCTACGAAGGGGCCTGGGATATGTTTAAGGTGTCGGTAGGTGGTAAAGTATGGGACGATCCAGTACACGACCGCCCAAACGGGCACGAACAGACATATTAATGCGAATAGATGGGGAAGCTGCATGGTAAATAGCAATACATGAGCTGATCAGTGGGACAGCAAACAGAATTCAGAAGATGGACGGCTGAACTCAACCGCTTTTATAACAATTGTACTCGTACGTTCCTCAGCATGTATCCGATCGTCCGCCTTACCTAGCACAGCCGTTAGCGTCGGAGGTTTATCAACGTCAACGGTGCCATGAAGAGTGGGAGCTCAATCCGATGCGACATCACCCTGCATCTAACAGAAACTAATGCAAATATTGCAGAGCTCTGGATCATCAGACTATCTTATCCCCCACTTTTGAGATTGCAGCGTATCGACTGCCATCATCGTATCTGATACCAACGCAAAGCAATCCTCCGGCCGGAGTCTCTGGAGTCTACACCCCACTCCTGTTACTGTAGTATTACCTTAAAGAGCGAAGGAGCTAGCCTACCTGATTATTGGGTGGCCATGTCACTAGTTCTGAGGTCAAACTGGCAAGTTGCTACGCTCAAACAGCCTGGAAATCCTCAACTACCTCGCATGACAGTATCTCGAAGTCGACTGCGATTTACTGCTAGAACAGGCACCTAACCAAAGTACTAATGGAGGAACAACACTCTGGTAAAGTGCTACACGCGAGCCCATGTCAGAACCTACAAAACTCCGTCTGCTTGGTCTGACTGAGTCTCTCTGCACATCCTTGCCTCGTTGGTGTTAGATTGACTTCCCCGCACATGTGTAGCCACGCCTTATCACCCTTGCAACCCCATCCTCCGAAGATCCATCAAGAGTGGGCGATGATAAGAGTGGGATGGTATGTTTTTCGTGCAACGGCTGGACTTTTTCACGAGCCAATTGTACGTCATGGGTAGTATGAAGCTCTGAAACATCGACTACCAGATATAAATTTCTATGCTGAATCTGGAATAAAGGTCAAATCGATCCATGACTCCTCCTGCCTATAAAAGCGGCCGAAGAGCGAAATAAGTCTGAGCCCAATGTCCATCTCGACTGTAAACCTCGCTCTTTTAGATACGCCCCGAGGGTTCTCCGCCCACTGGCGAAAGGCTCCCTCACCCTTGTTGTCGAACTCGCCGAGGTAGAGGTTGTCCGTACTCTGTCTGAAGCCTCTCGATGTCCACCCCTTTGGGTGAACCACATTTCCAAGTCGACAGTACTGGTACACAACTCTCGAGTACTCCCCCCATGGTCTGCCCAGGTACGTCGAGGCATTTCGCGTGCCGGAAATGTAACATTGGTGGAAAACGAACCAGGAGGGGTTGTCAACCGAGTTCCGGCCGTTGGAGGCGATGTGGCCGTCGCCGACTGAAACGATCTGGCAGTTCTGGAACCAAGCGACACCTTTTATTCCGATTATAAAGTCCACCGCACCGTTGATGTATGTGTGCGAGTATACCTGCCGACCGACGTTGGCGTAGACGGTGTCCTCCCAGCCCTTGAGACTGCATGCATAGACGCCCAGATCTGTCGCTTGGGCGCTCAAGGCCACGGCTTGCCCTTTCATAAACGCGGGGCCGTAGTCGTTGGTGATGTTCAGGTTGTACAACTTGACTCTGGTGGACCAAACGCGGAGGGTGCCAGTCTGGTCATTGTCCGTAATGTTGGGGGACCTCCGAGACGTGTTGTTTGTCAGAGCGACCTGGTTTAGCGCGTGATAGCGTCGATCGCAGGTATATCCTTGGATGGTGAGCGGTCCGAGGAGGGGAGGGATGTAAACCTGCTCCTTGTACACCCCCGGATGTACAAAGATGATCTGCTCTCCCACGGTGTCTTTGCTCAGAGCGTCGACGGCTTTGCTAATGGTAGGGAAGCTGTCTCCCAATGACCCGGTGCTGTCAACGACCAGTGCACGACGAGAGGCCCGAGTGCGAGAATGCGGCGTGAGGTTTGCGCAATCCTTCGCGCAAGCGCTGGAAAGCCAGATGCCGAGGAATAGAAGCGTTGGTAAACGCATCTTGTTGAAGCAACGGTGAGGGCACGGCCGAGTCTCAATTCCCTGGGAAGGCTGCGATGCGCGTGGAAAGGGGTCATTTGAATACTTATGGAGGGGAACTGCACCCCGGATTGACACGTCAGAACGCTCTACCAATAGACGGGGGGGGCGTTATATTACTGCAGGGGCAAGTGTATGGCTCATCTGCCCGTTGCAAAGTCTGACTGACTTCATTTTTCTCAACGAACTTTGATAATCTCAACAGCCTGGTTACGCTAGATGACACGTTTTCTACCCCCTGAAGGGGTCAATCGAGGTAGTTGCTTGAAAATGCGTTTCCTCCCGGATATTCATGAATCAGGACCTGATCTTCTCACAATCTTGGTTACAATCGTTCTAAGTGGTAACGGGAATTTCCCGCTGACACGGTGTTCAGGGCGGGCAGCGGAGAGACGGTCGTATTCGATGTCAGTGATGATGCGATTGTGCTACAGATATCTCGTTTGACCTTTTAAGACAATGAATTGAGGTTTCTTCGGATGATATGCGCTGATCTTCATTACCTTAGTACCTAACATACTTCACGGAAAGGTCATCATTGTGTAGTGAGCGGTAGCTTCGCTGAGCAATGCACTCAAACTGTTGCAGAAGTTAAAACGCTTGCAGGGCGGATTGCCTTGGAAGTCTGCATGCTGTCCCAAAGAGTGAACGGCTAGTTCTCGCTTTTCTCTTTTTTTCAAGGCAGTACGGAATAACGAACTGGTTCCTGGGAAAGATGAATTGGGATGAGGTCCAGCCCCGGGAAACGTGGTTAAGGGGTACGCAAATGTAGTACGAACGAGGGAGACAGGCGCATCCATACATGTCGGATTCACAATGGCATCGGACGACTCGCCAGTCACGGATCGTCTAACAGCGTTGAGTCATGTCCCCGAGTCTATCGACATGCAACATGAGAAAAAGGTTCAAGTGCTACCAGGTTTGCCTTGCTCGTCATCTTAGCCCGTCCTGGAGTGACTGACCCTTGGAAATCGGCCTCATTCCTTTCTTTGCAGAGCATCCCTGACAATCTCAACCTCACCAGCAGTCCCACAGACCAGACCTGCTCGCTCATCACAGTGTCCCACCACCCGTCCGAGAATTCTCGTGCCGTCCGTCGGATCAACAGCCGTTCCTCCTGCGCACTCAACCACGAGAGCCACGGGACACAGCTCGTAGAGCCTTCGAAGCTTCGCCTGGCTCGCCCCGGTGACTGGGGACACGTATACGCCGTGTCCTTTGACGAGAGCATGCACCACGTCGGGAATCAGCCCGCCGGAGTACCGCAAGGTATACTTTTCCTGCACGAAGCGCGTGATGAGACCCATGTACTGCGCGTCCTCGGCGGCAGCACGTAGGTTTGCTGGAGCAAAGTATCGCGTCTTGAACGGGGGTTTCGCGAGTTGGACGTCGGGCTGAACGACCTCGCATCTTGTCGTGTCGTCTCCGTTCAGCACAACTTCGAAGCAGACGTCCTTGGTGCCGGGCACTCGCAGCGCGACAACGGCGTTTGTGCGTGGTCCGTAGACGCCGAGGACGGAAGCCACCTGCTTCTGCGCCGGGTCCTGGCCAAGCGCTGTGACGCCATCCCAGATGCCGATAATAGTGCCGACTGTCCAGTTTGGCGCAATGATGGAGCTCCCGTCCAGAGGGTCGAAGGCGACCGTGTATTGCTCCGAGACAGTACTCGGCGATGGAGTCTTCTCGTCTGGTCGCGAAGGCCGCTCAATAGGATCCTCCTCGCTGCTGGCCGTGAAAATCGTGGGGCATTTGGCGATGGCATCCCGAATGATGTTCTCTGCCAACACATCCACGTTGAGTTGCTCGTCGCCAAACGCATTTGCAGATCCGACGTGGGAGACTTGTGAGGATCTTAACGCCTTGCCAATCTCGGCGACGGCTTGCAGAAGCGCTGGAAGAACGGCGGTATAAAGAGACTTTCGCGAATCCGGATACTCGAGCGATTGGAGCCATGGAACTAGCTCCATGCGCTTCTCTTTCTCTTCCTTGGTAGTCATCGTGCAGCTGTAGCGTAGGAGTTCGCGATGGAAGTGATGAGTGGGTTCAGTTAGAAGAGCCTGTTCGGAAATTCACTCATGGTCAGCTCATCAGCGATGGAGTCTTCTGTGGAACCGTGGATCTAGTCGAAATAGGACCTAGTCCAGTCGTTCAAATGTCATCTCGATTCCAGTCTTTTATTCGCCACGGCCTTTAATGCTCCATTGTAATCATTCTTTTTGCGTAACGATCTGATGAGAAAAGACGTAATCTGACTTTGGTACGCGGGCAAATATAATTAATGCCGAAATAGACTCTTGGACTACCACGGTTCACTATACACCATGAAATGTTAGAACAGATCTCCTAAACTTGGCAGTATGCTCTTAAACCTTTAGTATATACGTCAATGCTGGAAAGGAAAAGTCGTCTATTTTTACAAATATTGCTGTGACATGTTACCCAATGATTTGCCCCCTCGCCATGTTTCGTGATACACGTTACAGTCCACCGCCATTGCTAGGAAGCAGCAGTCTCGCATCCAGCATCATGGCATTTTGATGGCCCTGTCTAGCTGCTCGAGAAGGCATTCATCGTTGTTCCTCAGCGTTGCACCAGCGGTTTCTCGCATTATTTCGAGAAACGACTCATCCATCCTGAAATCCGGGAATTCCGGGTCATCGTTTGGCTGTCCATCGATCCACTGGGCTGGATTCAATACGATGGATTGCTCCTGGGTGAGCAGATCATTTCCGCTTTGAAAGTCCCCAAATACAGGCTGACCAGAAGGGAATGGTCTGTCTGCATTGAGACCAAATAGCGCATTCGGCCATGTACCCACGTCGTTGAACCCGGAGGATGTTTTCGTTCCATTTAGGCTGGTTGGAGGAGGCATCTCGGTAACACCAGGGATGCCTGTGATGGTGCCGTCAAAATCGGTAACGTTGCCTATGAGGTGAGCTGACTCTTCGTCGAACAGATCATCTTCGTTTGGAAAGCCCGGTGTGGACTCGTCCTCAGCATCTTTGAAGCGTGCCCCGTCATCATCCAACTGCTTCATCGGTTGTAGACGTTGGATATGGTCAATCCTCATGGGGATACTGGTAGGAGATATCGCGGTCCTCATGTGTCTCTGGACAATGTCGCGTAAGCCTGGTGGGAAGTCGCTCTCTTCCGGTAGTTGCCCGTTGCTGATACTTAAATCCATGGTCATGGCAAGACGCAAGTAGCAGCTTGGATGTGCTTGGAGAATCTCTATCCAGCCTCCAACAGATAGCCTTGAGCTGCTTGATGGGACGTGCGTTGACGGCAGCCATTGTTGTGCCACGTTGACGATGTGCCGGATGGTGCTTGCAACCCAGTCTACGATGTAGTATCTTGGACGATAGGTCTTCATGGCATCGATGAGCATGTTGAGCCGCTCTTGCTGTCGGTTCGCACATACTGGAGGTCCCGTAGATGATGAGACATCCTGGGACTTTAGCTGAAGCAGTTCGACGTCGAGGATCTGTAGAGCTAGAGGCAAAGCGGTGCAGCCGACGCTGGCATCCTGTTAGAATAGTTGATTCGCATTGGAGGAAATGACTTACGCGCTCATAGGTAACCACCGTATCAGACGTAGGCGGGTCAATTCCGCAAGACACTCCGTTACTTGGGAGATGGCGTTTTGAAGCTCGTAGCTCTTCTCGAGCATGTTTGTGATTTTGCAACTTTCACTCGGCGACACGGATAATCCAATGTTCATCATTTCGTAATGGCACAAGGCCAGTCTGGCGGAGCTATGATGAACCGGTTAGTCCAACCCATCATCGTGCTTTGGTTATGACCTACTGATAATACATCTCGGCTAGGTTAGTGAACAAGATCACGGAGCTTCCAGGGGAAGTGTCGGTGGGACCCTGGATCGTCTTTCCGTTTCTGGCCGACTTCATTTCCAGAAATGCATTGTACCATCGTTGGAGTTGGATTCTGCAGTGACCAGCTTGGTTCGTGTCTGTGATTCTTTGGGAGAGATCCCAAGACGGGTTCTCGCGAACCGAAGATGACAAAGTCAGAACATCAGTCAAAATAATGCAAAGCTCCACCAGCTTTTCCAAAATCTGAGCTAAGTGAATCTTGGTAGCCGAGTCGTATACATTCGAGTTGTAAAACTCATCAAAAAGATCCTCGCATCTCAGTATGGGACTGGCATCGAAGTTGAAGTTGGTCCTGGTGATCTTGATGTTCTGACGGGAGGTCAACGGCATGACCCGATCACAAATGATGCAACACCACCATAGCCGCTTCAGCACATTGTGTTTCTTGGCCTCGTCTGGGGACTGGGGGTTGTTCAGCGTCATCGTAAAGTAGCGGTGCGCTCGTGCGTCGCGCGCGTGGTGGATCGCGATGCCTGACCAAAGAGAGCCCAGCTGTTTGTATCCGCCATAGGGAAGTGGTATTAGGTGTGAATGAGAAAGAAGCACGGCGGCCTGGGCTATGGCTACTGATGATCGCTCGTAGCCAAAGTCGTATAGAAGCTGAGAGGAATAATTAGTCGTTTGTGGCGTGGTTGGCATGAGGCTGTAAATACCTTGGCCCGCCTGTAGAAGGAATACTTCGCATCTTGCGTGGTTTGGAAGCCGAGCTTCTTGAGGGTTTCTTCGGACACAAACTAGAAGTAGTGAGTATGGGCGTTCTCAATGCGACGTGGTTCGGACTTACAGTGCAGGATGTGAACAGCATTCCTTGAAGAACAATAATGGATATTCGGTCTTGACTTGGACAATCCGACTGCGGGTTGTACATGGCCCAGAAGTCGGCTTCATTGAGTATAGGAAGAATGGGATGGATGAAGGAGAAGTAGTGCTGGATAAACTCGTCGAGAACGCTCCGTTGTGGCACGATGAAGCACCCCTGCTTGTTGAGAAATTCGAGATCCTGAGGTAAAATCGTCTGGATCTTGGGTGCTTGAAGGAAGCAGTAGTTAGGATCGGTCCGGTCATATAGAAGGTCCAGTTCTTCAATATCTCCGTTAGCTGCTGAGTACGTGGAGGGTGACGGCCGAATCATTGGTTACCTTGCTTGTTTGAGCTTGGCTTTGGCGACGATGGTTTACCAGGGCCGTTTTCGAGCTGGTTTCTTGGAAGTCGTTGGTCGATCGAGTCGCTTGCCGAGACATCCGAGGCTGTTGGTGAATGCGTCGAGTGGTGATGATCATTTGACGAGCGCTCGGAGCGAGAATCGGGGGTTGTCGCATTCCGGTAACGATTCCGATCCAGTCTGGAGCTATTTCCCATCCATCAGTGACAATCGAAACGTGAAATCTAGCGAGAACATACTGCTTCCTGGCTCCCCTCGCAAAATCACAGTCTTTCTCGTCCAGCTTGCAGTTCATGCACGGCTGGCGCGCCCCCGTCACGATACATCTGACCTTGCGCGCCCGACAGGGCACGCAGGCTCGAAAGGCGCGTTTCTTTGCTTTTGCCGGCTCCATGCTCATCGAAGGATCTCGAAACTCGACACGTTTCTCATGCGGCCGAGGGGAAATTTCGGCAGTACGGTTGTGTTCCGGGTGGAGCAGGGGGAAAAAGCTGGATAATGGTTTTACGGGAGCGTCTAAAGGAGACAACTCGGGAAGATGGAGAAGTTGAAGTGCTCCGCCAATCAACTGGCGGCTTACTCGCAGCCGGTCTCATATGCCGTGGATGTCGGCCCTCCCGCGATACGCGATGAATCTAACCAGAAGTGACGTTCTAGCGTTGACCCCCCTGCTTCGCGAGACGCGGGGTACACACCAGCCATCTGGGGTGGCCGAGCTGGCTAGGTCTGAATTAGTTCTAGAAGGCGTTCGCTCTTGAAGAAATTGCCAATGATCAATGTCTCCGTGGGCTTGAGAACGGGGTTCGGTCAGAGGGAGGCAGAGGTGTGGGTTGCAAGCGGCTTGGTTGCAAACATTGCACTGCTCATTCGTCCGCCGTGGTGATAATCTCATCTGTAAAAAGACGTTGGAAAATAAGCATATCTCTGGTCACAAATAAGCATTACTCAGACCGTGATCGTCCCGTCAAATCTGGCGTGTATTCGTAGATTCAGTGCTTACCCCTGGTTCCCTGATTGGACAAGGGAGCAGCCTGGTCTTAGTATCAGAACCCCAGAATATTGCAACGTCAACAGTCTTCTTCGGGAACAACTTGTAGTAAATATCTCTTCAATTGCCTAAACAAAATTCTAGCATGGGGAATCCTAAACCGCACTCAAAGATCGTACGTGATGTTCTTCGTCCTCACCCACTCCTCCATACCAGCGTTAAATCTCCCGAAGCCGCTCGACTTGGCTCCTCCATGCGGCAGAACCGCCTCGTCGTGGACGCTCATCTTATTAATGTGCACCGCTCCCGTCTCTATCCTCCTCGCAAGCCGCAACGCCTTTCTCAGGTCCCGGGAAAAGATGGCCGAGCTGAGACCGTACTCGGTGTCGTTGGCGATGCGGAGTGCTTCCTCCTCGGTCTCGAACTCAATGACCGATACGGTTGGCCCAAACGACTCTGTCATGTAGATGTCCATGTCGGGCTTCACGTTGCTGATGATGATGGGCCTCAAACGCGTCTTGGTCTTCTCGACGGCATCCACGTCGCCGGCCACGATTGTCGCTCCCTTGGTCAACGCCTCCTTGATAAGCCCCTTGTTCTTCGTTACGGAGCGGTCAGTAATGACTACGGGGGCATCAATCTTCGCCGGGAAGATGTTCTCCACCCATTCCTTCAGCTTCTCCTCCAGACCGGCACGGACAGACTTGTGGACAAGAATGCGTTCTGTGCTCATGCAGATCTGCCCAGAGTACATAAACGCCCCCAGGACGCACTGCTTGGCCGCGACATCGAGGTCTGCATCCTCGCACACAATGGCGGGCGCCTTTCCTCCGAGCTCTAACAGGATCGGCTTCAGGTTCGCCCCCGCCATCTGGGCAACAATGCGACCGACACCGGAGCTGCCTGTGAAGTTGATCTTTTTGATATGCGGGCTCTCGATCAGGGCCTTTGCGACGTCCGGTGCGTTGGCCGGCGTGCAGGTGAGGTAATTGAGAACACCGCTGGGGAGTCCGGCTTCTTGAAGGACTGAGGATATCGCCCAGAGTGTGCGCGGGCTCAGTTCTGAGCCCTTGAACACGACCGTGTTTCCGGCAGCGATTGCCCATGCAACGGCTCTGAAGCCCAGCGCATACGGGGCGTTCCTGACCGCCATTAGCCAATGTTTCTAAGCACTTCACTCCAGCGGGACATCTTACCACGGTGCCATGGCCAGAATGACGCCGTACGGCTCCTTGACGATGAGAGCTCCAACTGACGCATCCTGGGTGGCTGGGATGCTCCCCTCGATGGCCATGATCCTGCCCGCGCAATCAAGGAGGCACTCCTTTCCGAGGACCACGTTAAAGGCAGCCCAACCATCATCGCTCCCCGTCTCCTGCATCATGTATTCTTTCAACTCGGCTTCTCGCTTGTCGAGGAGCTCGACGGCCTTCAAGAAGATGCTCCGCCGTTGACCAGGCGTAGTTTGGCTCCAGGACTCGAATGCCTTGACTCCGGCATCCACCGCGGCCAAGGCATGGGTCGGGTTGGCGTTGGCGCACTTGTGGACGACTTTGCCGGTGTTGGCGCTGTAGACGTCGAAGAGATCGTCGGGGACAACCTCGCGTCCGTCGATGACCAGCGGGACGGGCTGGCCCCGGTTGGGCACTGGGTCGGTCGTTGGTCCTGGCATGGTTGATTCTGTAGTGTGTTGGCCTATTCCCATACGATGGCAGTGCGAGCAGGCGGGGATGGGCGTACAAGTGCACCGATAAGTAGTGGGGAGTATTACGAAGGGGAAACCAACGATGCTTCAAGTTGTTGATACAGATTCGATTAAAAAGTCCACTTGAGGAAGGGAAAATTCTGGGTCTTGTTCAACCAAGAGGAGCATGTAAATGACAGGGTTTATCATGTCGGTTACATCGGTGACGTGGAGATAAAGTAGTCTCTCGTCGTTATCCCGCTCGGATCCCCAGTGACAACACGACCGATGGCTGACCATTATCCAATCTATTCGAGCCACTATACCTTCCCGGTTTTAGTCAGCTCTGTACCCCGCATGGAGAAAGTGGCGGAGTTGGAATGTCTTGGATTCTGGGGTTTCCACTCCGTTCCGTATATCCATCGTGTCCTCCTAAGAAGCCACGGCTAACCTAAAAGCTGCCAAGGTCGTATTGTATCGCTAAGCCCATTTGGCTAGTCTACTCCGGACCCCGCATCTTGGCGTCAACTAGCCTCTTCCTAAGGTCTTCGGTGCCGAGGAGCGGCAGTGCGAAGCTTCGTCAACCCCTGACACAGTCGGTCCGGGGTCGTCATCGTCTGGGACTCTTCCAATGACCCAACCCCGCATTGAGGGTGCAAAAAGACGCCTAACTTATTCATTCAGCGCCAAAATCAGGCTGGTTTAGCTCCTCAGAATCGAGTGTTGCTTGTTGCAGGAGATATGCATGTTAGGCAGAAATTGTGGACTGTCGGCTGGCTTCCATCACTCGACCTCTTGAAATTCTGTCTTGTCGTTGATTTTCTACCTGGATACAAATTCAGAGTCAGTGATAGAGAACATGTTGTCTCATGAGGCTTGATGAGACTTGATAGGCCCCAAAGCAACGGGGCCGAGTATATGGCCACAATACGATGACTGTCGAAGGGTAAAGACTCGCCCGGAAGCTGCGGCTTCATGTCACGACGGACCACCACTGAACCCCTTCATCTCTCCTCTCCATCCATCAACCTGCTCTATTTCTCAATGTGCTTAATCTTCGGAACAACCCCATGCAAACGATCGCATCCCGTTACCTAGACGCCGGGGCTCTGATGCGTGACGCACACAACCCGTTCAGCTGCAAATCCAGCATCTCCACATTACCCCATGGGATCAAGAGTCCATAGGCTGTAGATTAACTTAAGCACTAAGCCGAGGGCTAAGGACGGGTTCGGTAGTCAAGTTTCTGTTCCGAGTCGGGATGGATGCACGGCAATTGGAGGTGATTGACTGTCCCTCTTGCCGAACCCATCTATTTACCACGGTCATACCCGAAGTCATGCCTGTCTATTTTCGAATTATACAAAGTCAACACCTTCCTCCCTCCCAATACCCCCATTCGACCGATCAGCCACCATCCACAATATGACGACAACGACAGCGCTAGTCCTCAAGGAAATCAAGGGACCATTCTCCTTAGAACAAGTTACTGTCGATAACATCCGAGACGATGAAGCCCTGGTTGAAATCCACGCCACGGGACTCTGTCACACCGATTTGTCTTGTGCTGAAGGCACCCTCCCTGTCTCAGCCCCTGCCGTTCTTGGCCATGAAGGTCGGCCTTCCAGAACTCCCATTTCTATTGACCTAGTCTAACTATCACTACAGGAGGCGGGATCGTGAAAGCAGTGGGTTCGGAGATTACAGATCTAGTACCTGGCGACAAGGTCCTGCTCTCGTTCGCCCACTGTTCGACTTGTGAGCAGTGCGAGTCTGGCCACCCCGCGTACTGTCATTCCAACGTCCCGCTCAACTTTGGCGGCAAGCGCAGCGATGGATCTGCGACCTTTTCGATCAATACCAAGGGCGAGAAAGAAGACATGTTCAGCAGCTTCTTTGGTCAAAGTTCCTTCGCCCGTCACACAATTGCCCATCGGTCAAGCCTAGTAAAAGTGAATAGCGATACAGATCTCTCTCTGTTTGCTCCGCTCGGCTGTGGACTGCAGACAGGCGCGGGGGCAATTCTGAACACTCTAGAAGTCGAAGCCGGCAAAACAGTCGCCATCTTCGGCGTCGGGTCTGTGGGAATGAGCGCTGTGATGGCTGCCAAGATGCGCGGGGCCAGGGAGATCATCGCGGTTGACCTCCAGCAATCTCGCCTCGATCTAGCCAAAAAGCTCGGAGCCACCAAGACGATTCTGGGCGATGATCCAGAAGTTGTTGCGAAGATCCGACAAATCTCACCGCCGAATGGTGTTCATTATGCTGTGGACTGTTCTGGTGTACCGGCAGTTATTCAGAACATGGTCGATAGCCTTGGATCGCGAGGCAAAGCTGCCACCGTTGGGGTGCCAGCCGTAAGTCGTTCCAGTAGTTTGACGACTCATTTTGGGGCACCTTCAACTGACAAACACATGTAGCCTGGGAAGCGAGCCGGTATTGATGTTTTTGCCCATCTCGTCAACGGTCGACAATATGTCGGCTGTTGCGAAGGTGATGCAATTCCATCAAAGGTATTCATCTCTATGCATATATGTGATGAACTGGCTAACATGTCTCCAGCTCATCCCCTTTTTAATGGAGGAGCATGCTAAGGGAAATTATCCCATTGAGAACTTGATTACTGTGTATGACATGAAGGATTTCGACCAAGCAATTAAGGATACCAAGAGTGGAAAGACCCTGAAGGCGGTTCTCAGATGGAGTTAGGGTTAGAATATGTTCTCTATTTCTGCTTGAATGAAGTCTAGAAGCAGCCCTGGCAGAAGATGAACCTGAAGACATGGTAGCCGTTTTCTTGACTTGTGTCTCTTTATCTCGAAACGTCTTGTGAACTCTTTATGCTCTATACGGTTACTGTGCTAGAGATTGATGTGTTTATCTTGATATCTATTTTCGTAATGAAGACCACTCCAAAGGATCGTATCCCAGGGCTCAGGCCAGTACTTGTCTCTCACCAATGCCAAGTTCTCATCCGAAAACTCCGTCATTCCTTTATCCTCGTACCTTGTCCTTGTCCGCACTGCGGTGACTGGCTCACCAGTTTTTATGTCTACCGCTTCCACGTTGACGCGTTTCTTCTTCACGATCGATCCCTCCAGCGCCCACTTTGGCACAGACTCGTCGTAGATGACACCCTTCTCTTGCTCAGCCATCTGAAGCATCTGGTCCTTGTTTTTTCCATGCAACTGCTTCGTTGAGAAGAGGTTTCGCGCAAATGCCGATACACTGTTGCGAACTGCGTCGCCTCAGCATCGCCATAGTACATTATTGACGCACTCCTCAACACTAGGAACGTTGAATATCCGACCATCAAAGCGAGGGAGTGAAAGAGAGGCAAATCCCTTGACAACCGGCTCAGGCGCCTCGGCCATTGCGACCATGAGGTGTGAATAGAAATGAACGGAGCAAAAGCCAGCAGCGAGCGTAGCAATCTTCATGACCCGGTCGTTTAAGCTACCAACTCCGTCTGGGAAGACAAGAGTGATTTCATCCGACTGTGTGTGGGCGAGAGTGGCAGCCGGATATGCATCCAGAAGATCGGCGCAAGTCTTCACCATCGCCATGTGCAACCGCTCGTCAAAAGGCTTTGCAAAGGGGGCCGTGAATTTTGAAAAGGTATGGCCGTCAAGTCGGAGGATGGCGGGTTGCGATAGTTCGAGATGGATTTCTGTCGCGGCTTCGTGCTCTTTCATGCGTGTTGCAAGCGTTGGGCGTGCCTCGTTGCCAGGTAATAGGTGCTGGTCCTTCATATTGGTATCATTCTCTGTTTTGAGCACTTGACCGAAAGAGCACGGGGCGCAGCTCGATGAGATTCCCACGAGCTTCGCGTGTGGGTAGCCACAGGTCGGCTGTCGGGACGTTCCTCTAAATCACTCGAGGCGAGGCCCACTTCCTCCAGATTAATTGAACCCATGAAACAGCCCTGCAGTAGAATCAATGGCATAATAAAACTTTGAGACGGTGTTCCTTCCGTTGCAGAGCATTACGTAAACTTGTAGTGCCTGATACTTGGACTTTTCCACGTTTCAAGGACTTGCTTTGGAGTATTACTCTTGGTCGTTGATTGTGTATGTCCTCGCTGGGGAGAGACAAGAGCGCCCATATTGGCACTGACATAGGCAAGCTTACACTTTAGTGTGTCCCAAAGCCTCTACTTGTCTTCGTGGATCACACGAGCAGCTGCTTGTCATGGGAGGATTCTGCCGGGAGACTCATTCCAGACTTTAAGTCAGACATTGCGGCTAGGAAAGCTGGTTTGAATTTATGATCACGCAAAGAAAGTGCGATTCATAACATTAATCAGAGCGAAGTAACGTTCGTTCAAAGGCATCGTGTTTCTTGATGAGTGACTTTCCTATACCCTATAGGGTAGCTTTGTATGAGACTTCATGATTCATTGCTGATGCCTCGTTACCACGCATTCAATTGCGTATATCTGGAAGGTAATATATATTCGATGTGCCATATAATATGCTTGGTACAATGGTACGATTTGATAGTATACATATCTTGGAGAAAGCTCAATAGTAACGTAGGCGACTATCTGAGAATTAATAAAGCCCAACTTTTACACGCTCAAAAACATGGACGTCGCCAAGCTTAATATCAAAGGCGATGAATAGAAAGAAAATACCTGAGGCTGGATCAAAGAACCCGCACTAAACACGTCTGAGAGATATGTTTTCTGGTTCGACGTTGAATTGTAGTAGTCCGTGTTGAAAGTCGAGTTTAACGAGACCCTGCCCACGCTCTCCCCCGACTCTAAGCGGATATAGGAATCGACCGTGTTCTCCCTGAGTCCCTCTCGCGTGACGATGATCTGGCGCGCCCCCCGTATCCAGTCTCCGTAGCCGCCATAGCCCGTATGCTGGCCGTAGCAGAGGTTAATTCCGTTGCCGGTGATCGTCACGTCGGAGAGGCGGGAGTTCCACTTGTAACACCAGGAATTCCCGTGATCGTGACCGTAAAAGAGCCCGATGATGCGCTCGGTCGCGACCAGGGCGCGCATGAATGGATCGTCCTGATCTCCATAGCTGCAATTCCCGCTGTCGTCGCCCTCGGCGCACCACCCGTCTCCCTGCTGCACGACGGATTCTCGGTTGATGCCGGGCTGGTAATTCTTGTCGGGGCCTTCTTCTTGCTGGAACACGTAAGTGGCGTGGATGGGAATGTGCACAAAGGCAAGTGATGGGATTTCCGTATCGTATTCTTCGACCAGAGCGGCATTGGTGTCCTCGAACCACTCTGCCACATCCGAGTGAACCCAGTTGGGTTGAGGGCCGCCCTGGTAGTAACGGCCTCCCCGACTATCGAAGAACCACAAGAGGAGCTCAGGAGTGCAATTTTGAGGTGTAGTGCAATTCGATGCGTAGACAGGCAGGTAGTAATTCGTGACTCCAGACATGGTCGTATTGATCATGGCGCTGGTTCGGGCTCCGGGCCACATATGTTCGCGCTCCAAGATGCCCTCGCCATTGATGTTGCGGTTGTGGTCATGGTTTCCGTACGTAGTCGCCCAGGTCAGATTCCGGTCAACCATAGGTCCCACGATCTGGTCGATGTAGTGGGTGCTGTTTTCGCGATAGGTGTCTTCTCCATTTATAAGGTCGCCGTTGAGAACGACTAGATCGGGCGGGTCGAAGTCGAGGATATCGCTCATGACCTTGACCGAGGCACGGTCTTGGACTGGACCTGAGCCCGACGCATCTGGCCATATTTAGTAACGCGACGCTTGGTTTGGATGGACTGGTAGACGAACCTTGTGCAAAGTGCAAGTCGGAGAAAATACTGATCTGAAAGGTGCCGTCTGCATTCAACCTGAGCGGATCGAGGTCCTCATTGTTCACGCTGGAACTGGCTGCTTGAAGAGATTGCCTGGCGAGCAGTGTGATCAGGGCAGCGGTGCGTAACATATCCAAGTGGTCCTCGTCGGATGTCGCGGATTCTTTCCCGAGCAAGGGTATCGCATCGAGTGCGGCACAAGAGCGGGAAGACCTTTATTGCACAAAGAAAAGTGCTGTCACACAACTCCTCGCCGATCCGGATCTGGCGATTAATAGGGTAAGGTGAGAAAGAGAAGACATTTTTGCTGGGTTTTCATTAAAGCAATAGATATTGCAGTCAAGTAATTAGTTGACGTCAGCGCCAAGTGCCAAGCAGTATCACAGTATTGGAGTACGCGTAGGGTGTTGTGGCTGTGCGCGACGAGGTCATGGGTTAGAGTCTCCGCTGAACCTTATGGCCGCGAATAAGAGGACTTAAGTATGGTTAACTTAGGCTCTGGACTAGACTGCGATCTGATTTCCTGGGGCCCGCAGTCCGATCGGCTGTTCTCCGAGACCCGTCGTGTTTCTCTCCAGAGCTGCCGGTATCGATGTCCAGGAGCCTACCTCTGGGTTTCTCCGCCTAGGTTACGTGGACAGGATCTTGGCATTTGTGCCGGGATGTTGTGAGCATAGACTACATGCTCATTACTTCGTGGGACCACATGGAGATTGGACGCTACTTCGCGCTTAGTGGAGGACGAGCGGGCTCTGATGCAAGTTGCTGACAGGTGGGGCTATCGGAATTGAGACTCTTCCCGGGTTTGTTAAATCCGATCGTAGACTCCGTAACGACGAACGTGATGACAAATTCATCAGGAGGCCTCAACTTGAGCTAGTCACTTGGCATCCGTGCAGCAGCTTTGACGGTTTCGTTCTTTCAATGCGGTAACTACGCAGCCAGCATGTCTACTCGCTTTACTTCAGGGGGAATGGTCAAGTGGATGGTCAATCATCCGAGTGCTAACAAACCTAAGTAAGTAGTCTGTAACAAGACGTGTTGGAACCCCTTTAGATGCAATCGCAACTTCCAACTAGTTAAAGCCGCCACTTAAGGCTTTAAGCTTGTAGACGAGAAAGAGAACTAAAAGATTTGAGCCGAGACCTCGGTGTCGCTCACACGGTGGTGAGCCTACCAGTTGTCTCGTTTGCAGCCTCTAAACTAAGTAGTGCGTAAGGGTTTGTGCCGAGCGTTTGTTTGCCCGATCAGGTCAGGAACATCACTTACATGATTACGCGTCTTTTGAAAATCGTAGCTCGGGACTGCTTCTGGGCTGCCAGATATTTGAATATCCGTCGCAATATTCTCAACATAGCAGTACGACGACTCTCGCCTTCCACCATTAACAAGCTTCTCTTTGGGTCTCCTCCACCCCACTGCCTTTCACTCGCCATCTCCATATCAACTATGAAGCTCGCTTTCCTCTTGGCGGTGTTGAGCCAGTACACCGTCTCTGCCTTCCCAGGTTTTGACAAGCTCTTGCACGAACTCGCGCGTCGACAAGACGCTGCGCAGTCGCAACAGATGAAAATATCCCGAACAGTGAACAATGTAATACAAGACATCCGAGAGGTTGGCCTCGAGATTCTAGACCGATACCAGGACTTCGACATCAACGCGGGCGACCTTGTCCAGTTCATGCACAACGTGGCTGTCGTTGTCTGTCCGCTTGGGCCACGCATGCTCACCTTCATCAGAAGGGCTGATAATGACTAGTCGCCCGGGGAGCTGATACCCACGGACGACTTATCAGTGGACCGAATTATTGAGATTTTCGCGAACAAGACGCTTGGCATGCGGGATCTGGTTGCTCTAGCTGGTATGCACACTGTAGCTGAGCAGTCCTTGACACCAACCGCGCTGGTGCGGCGATGGATACTACTCCTTGAATTTGGGATATTACTTATTACCAAGAAGTGTTGACAGAATCCTCCCAGGTTAGAAGTTTTCCTCAGTCGAGAAGCTGGGCTCACTAACATCGTCTAGTAATGTTTTCCGACTCGACAGCGACGATAGTATGGCGAGCAGTGAAGAACTAGATGCATTCTTCCAAACCTATGCTGTATTGCCGAATGTTTGTGCTGTCTCTTTGCCCTGTGCTGAATTTTATCACAGGATACCTCGCTCGGACAGTTGACTTGGATCGCTGGTTACGCAAGGGGTTATGTCCGTCTTAGCCTCCTCGGCGTGAACAACATCAACAATCTTACCGACTGCACCGCTGTCTTACCAAGCGCGGTGACTAGCTTCACAGCTCGAACGAACGATTCAGATGGTGGTAAAGCGGGATCGGACGACGAGAACGCAACACCTGGAGCTCGATATTACCTTCTGCGACCTTCACACCTGGGAATCAGTCTTGAACTGCTGTATGTGGTTTGGCTCATGTAGCACGCCAGAGCAGCACCTTTCAGGATTTGTGATAGAGGATTGTAAGGTTGAATCACCATAATGGGTACTATAGTATTGATCACTTATTGTAGCACTTGGGGTACAAGTCTAAGTATCGAAATAATAGTTTATTAAATCGTCCAGTTGGATGTTGGCTGTTACCTTTGTCAGTATTAGCCTTAACTCCGATGGCCAGAACGCCGGAACGCACACCGTTATTTTCGCCATCATACTACGCCATGGCCATCCCGACTTTTCTCCGCATGTCTTGCATTCATGCTATTGTTCAGCTAATTTCGGCGTTCTTTTCGGGCTAGCCCAAGGCTACGAGACTATAATCTTTATCACCGAAGCCTAGGACCATGTGGTTATCGCCCTGAAGGTTCTGGGGTGTGATGGTAGGCATATAATCCATACCCTCCGAAGGAGCGTGCGTATCATCAGCGAGTTCCGATGGTGAATCAACTGCCTTGACTGACTGTCAGTTGTGCTGCGGCTGTGTTTCGCGTCCCGAACGAGGTGCGGGCTCTACGGTCCATATCAACCTCTTCATCAGCACCAAATGGACCTTTAGTGGCATTTTGGTTGATATCGTGAACCTACAGTACGGCATCCACAGTGCAGAACATGTCGACAGGCTGGGCGTTTGTCGGGCGAGCAGTCCTGCTAGATGCCCAGTTACAGCACTTAGGATGACACTGTCTCCATCGTGGAAGGCCCGTGGAATCGAAACGGCCGGTGATAATCCACGGATTCCTAGCTATTATTGCCACGTATTATCACACCTCTCAAACACCATACACGCCATGTGCTTAGTACTCTACAAAGCCATCAGGTCCCAAGCCTCTGACAGGGACAGCGGCATGCCCAAGGCCAGTGCCCGCGAGGTCGAGATAGACGGAATTGCAAACCAAATCTGAGCCTCAGTACCTCAATTCATCCTCCCAGGAGCATAGTCTGATAATAAACTATAATTATCTTCTCTGCAAAGGCTCCAGTGTCACACTCTGCTCACCCCGCTCTACTTTGTCCACCAGGTCTCAAGCAACTCGCAGGTCGGAGACCAGGTGAAGCTTTCCCTCAGATACATGTGGGAAAGTGGCTGTACGGAGACAGCCAAGAGTGTCGTTGATTAGATGGATGTAGATTCAAACTTAGACTATTGGGTTGTTGACGACAAGGTTGGGAGTCACGCATTCGCTGCATGGCATCGATTAAGATTGAGTCTTCGGTGTCACTACTCCATTTAGCTCCGAGAAGGAGCTCTAATTCGAAGTACTGAAAGACTTTACAGAATCTGCTATACTTTCCTCGTATGGCGTCCACTCAATTCCCAAAATCCTCTTAGCCTAGGACGTATCATAGCCAAACGACTGCAAATTCGGGTTCGGTGCCCCTCCCATGTTACTTCGATCCGGCAACTTGGCCCGCAGCTCCGGAAACTTGTCCCAAATGATGTTGCCCATCTCTGCGTTGCTGTAGGAGCCGGCCGTGACCAAAAGCGCTTGCCGGCGGCTTCGTCAACCTCCATGGCCTTGACGTGTGCCAGCGCCACGTCGCGAACGTCCGCCCAGAGAGGCAGCTCTGTTGGCGGCAGGCCCGCCTTGTACTTTCCAGAAAGGACCTCGAACAGGCCCTAGTTAGACGTATTAACTGAGTTCAGGGACTTGACTGGGTACTTGACCGGCCCGTAAACCATGGCTGGGTTGATGGTGCAGATGGTGAAGTTGGGTTTCTGTCCCAAGCGGCTTTCTCTGCCAGAACCTTGGACGCCATGCAGGCAATCACGCCGTTCTTGTAAGCGCCCTCCACAGTCAGAGGGCTCCAGTCCGCTTCCGTATATGTCTTCTTCGTTCCGGTAGATGTCAATTGCGAATCCAGGATGGCGGCGACAGAAGACGTGATGACAACCCGTTGGACGGTTGGATACGACTCCATTACGTTCTTGAGAATATTTGTCGTACCCAATACCGCGGGACTAATCAAGTCTTTCTTCGGGTCAGTGGCGCTGTAGTGACACTAACGCCTGTTAACAAACGGTTCGGACAATCAGACTAAGCCGGCCAACGTATCGGACTAGCCACATGAATTACAGCCTGAAAACCATAGAACCCAAGACCACCAAGAGCCCAATTTGCTGAAATTTCAGGGACAATAAGAAAGTCTAGGTTGCTTTGGGAGACATCTTGGTGCCCAGCTCGAATTGCCTCTGCCTTCTCTTCAGACCGGACAGCGGTGATGACGGAGTGACCTCTCTTGAGAAGCACATCAATCACATGGCCGGCGATGAAGCCCGAACCGCCTATATAATAGATTAGTATAGAGTTTATAGCGGATGTTTGAATCGGAGGGAATCTTACCAGTGAGAAGAACCCGAGTCATGGTAATTGACGGAGGAAGCCTTCAACTTTTGAGAGTTGGACTGGAACGAATACTACATATTCCCTGAGAAATGAGATGAGAAGTTCTTCCTGTCGACCTTGGGACTGCCAGCTTAAATACTCCAGCACATGTATGGATCCCTAAGCAAAATACAGAAAGAGTCAACGTTATGCCATCCTTACTATTGGATGGTCTTATGGTCCAATTATCCACTCTTAAATGGAGCATCCATGATGAGGGCTATAGGGATTGCTTAAGTCCGAATTGAGAATCAACTCCTTCGCGGGGAGTAGCCGATTTCCAATCGCCTTGCGTCCTTGTACCTACGCCAAGAAAAAGGTCTCTCACATGTAGTTTATCATTTTTGTGCAGACTGGAAGGTTAACCGCTTTTTGGTGGCTGGCCTCATGCATGTTCAACCCTGAAAGGGAGTTAAAGGCCTTCATACATGACGTCTGAAGAGCAGAATGACGTGAGAGTTGCTACAACACTCTTGTATAAGTAGACAATGCGGTCGCTTCGATCCTCTAAGAGTGAGAGTGCGTTCTGAAGATACTTATTCAAGCAGCTCAATTCACCTAACAATGCATCTCCTTGCCCTCCCTCTACTCTTTGGGGCTGCCCAGGCCCTCCTCGTGCCTCCTCCACCAGGCCCTTACGCTGTCGCCGTGAAGCACATTGAGCTCGTCGACCCGAGCCGCATCGACCCCTTCGCACCCGAGAGCAACACTAAGCGCCGCATCATGACGTCGGTATATCTCCCTGTCAATGCCCAGTACAGCTGCAAGACGCAAGTTGTGCCGTACATGCCGCCTCTGACGGCGAGCCTCTTTGGCAAAGCGGGCGAGTTCCTAGGCCTGCCGCAGGGGGTGATTGAAAAGTTTGACATGGAGTTTTGCGATATTTCGACGGCCAATTTGGATGTGAGCCGTAGGAAGAGGAAGGAAGAGTTTCATGTGGCTATGTTTTCGCCGGGATTCGGAGGCACAAGGCTTGTATATGGTGCGCTGGTGAGGTCAATGGCGAGTCTGGGGTATATCGTCTTGACGGTCGATCATACGTATGAGGCCGTGGTCGTTGAGTTTCCTGACGGGAGCGTTGCTTACGCCCAAACCTCAGCCGCCTCGAATCAGTAGTTAACTCCCCTGGAGCTAGAGGTAAGTCCATGCCTGGCCCAACTCAATCATCATCATGAGTGAACAAGTCGGCGGACAACATAGACAAACAAGTCCATGTCCATACCGGCGATGAATCCTTCCTCATTAGACACCTTGCGCTCCACAGGTTGCCTCTCTAGCCAACCACACTATGATCATTGTTCAGAGTACTAGCGTTGAGTCTTACATCGTTTGGCACTCCTTTAGTCTAATGTGAGTAAGATTCTTTGGTACCGGAAAGTCCGGCGGGGACCCAAAACAAGAGCAGAGCGTGGTCGTTGATCTAGTCCACACAGGGGTATATGATCACGAGGGTTTATCAATTAATAGAAATATCGTCTTGTCGACAAGCAATATAGGCTAACTCTGGAATTTATCAACAATTGCCTGAGCACCATATCAGTTCCCCTGACCCAATCTAAGCATAACCTGAGAGTTTAGCGACCTTCCCCAAATGGCAGAGGGAGCCCTATATTTCCAGTCGACTAATAGCCTACAGTGACTTCATGCTCTCCGGTGATAGGTTGAAAGGGCGCCAAGTCTTGGCTAATGTAGGGGCCATGCCACACTCGCCATCCCAGTCGCGGAGAAATGACCTTCCGTTGGATGGTTATGATGCACCACTGGGAATTTCAGAATGGATGGCGGAGACAAGTCTTCCGGATTCGCTGCTCCGCGATACGGCCGCATGTTAGACCCCTATATCCGTCATGCTTGGCATAGCCTTCCTTGGATCCTGTTCGAGGATTATGATATTGCCTTAAATCCCGCCCATTATGGCGAAACGGAAGCTTGCAGCCGAATCTAGGTTCCTTTAGGTTCAGTTGAAATATCTTATAAACGGGCCGGCCTGCCACTCCTCGGCGAAGGAGAGAGGCATCCATCCAAGCCCTCAGCATTGCAGCTATAACATTCGCCAAGGAAATCATCATGTTTCGTCTCTCCTCTATCGTCACGGCGGTGCTCGCTTGCGTCAGCGCCGTCAACGCGGCTTGCGGTGATGGCTCGCCTCAAGGAGTCGTCTCCGGCTCTGGTACCTTCACTGCTACGGTGAACGGAGCCAGCGTATACAGCGGTTCCGACTACCGTCTCGCCATTCAGACCGCCCTCGACCGCATCAGCAGCGGCCAGCGTGTCGTGGTTCGGTCGTCGGGCAGCATCGGGGCCTCCACCATCACCGTGACCAGCGGCAAGACGTTTGAGGTCTGCGGCACCATCAATGTCACCTCTAGGTCTGGCCGTGGCGCCATCGAGGTCATTGACCAGAGCGATGTCAAGATCCCCTACTTAACTATGACCGGCAGCCCATACTTTGGTCTGCGCTTCTCTGGCACCCGCAACTTGAACCTTGGCGAGATCAAGCTCAATCTCAGTGGCGGCTTGGGTATCCGTTTTGACCGTGATGCTGCCTGGAACTACGACGTCACAATGGGCACTATTACCGTTACCGGCGCCGGCAGTCATGCTGTTGAAACTTGGAACATTGATGGCCTGGACATTACCTCGGTCATTGCTCGCGATGTCGGCGAATGTGGATTGCTTCTCCAGAAGACTATTAACGCTTGGGTTGGATACGTTGAAGGCAACAATGTTGCCACCGGCACGGGCTATGCTACCCTCCGCTTCGCCAACAACAACGGACAGCTCGGCGACGGCCAATACACCACGACCAATGTCTGGGTTGACAAGGTAGTCTCGCGAGGCGGCGGCCGTGGCATCTTCTGCGTCTCCATGTCCGGTGCCGCTGAGATCAAGTACATCGACCTCGCCAACAACGGAAACAACGCCGTTCTCATCGAGAATTGCTACAACCTCGCCATCAGGGACGGTGTGATCAACGGTGGAGGACAGGTCCGCGTCTCGGCACGCGACGAGTTTCCCAACACCAGTGGCATCTTCTTCGAAGTCGAGGTCAACGACAACTCTGTTCGCGAGTCTCCTTGCGCTGAGAATATTTTCTGGGCCATCACCGGTAACGCCGCCAAAGACATCTGCTAAGCGTGAGGCCTACCATGAAATGGAGGTTCTGATACTGTAGCTTCTTGATTTAATTACAGCTAGACAGTTTGCTCCGAAGGCTTTAGTTGAGAGAAAAGAGAGGAAGTTCTGAAATTGTCACGAAGACCTTCCTAATTCATCTGTGCCTTATGATAAGCAAATTCATCCAGCCAGTCGAATTAGCTAAGTAACTAAATGTTAAAGCCGAAGGAACCTGTGCATTTAGGACGCTTGTCAAGACACTGTCCAAGAGACCGTGTTCACGCCTTATTTCTGCTGTTTTGAGATGTAAAATAATAAGCTGCTCAAAATATGCGTAGGTTTCACAACAGTCATTGTTGTTGGTATAGCTTAATGCTTTTATTCGCCATCACTAAGACTACATTCCTTTGCATGCTAAAAGCTCTCGGGTGCCGCATCGGCTCACGACTCCGGCTCCGGCTTTCGACCGTAGACAATCTTGATGCGGTAATAAGGGTGATGCTTGTTGGAGCGAATCTCCTTACGCAGCTTTGTGCAGTAGAGGATGACCTCTTCCTTCGACCAGCCCCAAGCGAGAGCAGCCACGTGTTGGACATGGCCTTCAGTATCTCCCTCTAGGCTTTCCTGAGCAAAAAGACCGATGTTCCTAAAGGAAGGATCCTTGGGCCATCGTCCAATGGGTACCTACAAGATATTCTAGTTAGCATGCTTCAACTCGCACATGTAAATGACAGACACTTGCCTTAAAGATACGCGATTCAATATCGACTAGGCCAGCTGCTTGCATGCCCTCTTCTTGGGTATTATCGTCAACGACGGTAAATGTCCGTCCCAGTTTCTTTCCGGCCTCGATAAACGTCTTGCCCCAGCCGGCCATGGCGCTATCCTCAGGGACAGTATCGTCATCGCTCTGCATAATCGGCATGCCCTCGAAGCTTTCAACCCAGCCTCCGGGCTTGCATACACGGAATGCTTGCTCGTAGAGGTTAACCCAGTCTTTGACGCTTCCCACTAGGTAGCGCATGTGAACATAGTCAAAAGTATCGGGGCGGAAAGTCCATGGCTGAGTGCAGTCCTCGATCTCACTAAATACAACCAGACTCTGTCAATTAATATCATATATGATGATGGTAGCAACGCTTACAACTTCAAATTGGCCGGGACCCAAGAGGGTTGAATGGGAGAGATATCTGTGCCGATGACTTCGGTTGCAGGGAACTCGTCGGCAAAGTCGCTGTAAGAGTCGTTATTATCCTGTTTTCTGACTTTAGGATGGTTTTAAAACACACATAGCCCATATTCCTAGATGTTGAGAAACGGGGTAAGAATTGTGATGTAGTAAGTTCGGATTATTTAGGCATCTTACCTGTCCCGGTTCCAATGTCCAGAGCTTTCTGAGAAGAGTCAGCATGCTTACTTCGCTTTCAAAATCTCAAATTGATTATACCTTGATGTCCTTCCGCAAAGGGGCATGATGGAGTTTTTCATCGGATGCGAGTGTGAGGAGGTGGTGACTATGAGAGTAAGCGTCGCTTCTTGTGCCGACGTGGCTGCTCGTCGTACTGGAGATCCATAACCTCATTCTGTCGCTCATCGTTGGGCGCCCTCAGAATAGTTAGCTTGCCGACAACATTTGGTCGCTGGGAGGATTCATCAATTACCAGTACTGCGCTGTTCCCCTGTCAGAGTGATAGGTTCTCCCGTGCATGATCCGATACGCTAGAATGCTTGAACTGATGGATGTCGACGAGCTGCTGGCTTCGGAGCCAAGAGCCGAGTCGCCATCATCGACAATTTCATCGTCTCCGACCTCGATCGCAGGCGCATCGACTGCCCTTGGCGGCGATGCTGACTTTTGAGACTTAGGCGATGATGTCGCCGCTGGAGCGCTCTCGTCGGCCATTTCTTCTAAGCTCAAGGAAGGTCAATATCACGATGGGAATTCACGAGAGGAGACTCAAATCAACAGAGAACTGAGGGTAATGAGGGGTTGAAGTTCTGACCCGAGGGAGAATTACCAACGACCAACACAATCCTGGCGACCTTTCGACGGCCTCCTTACGATCAGCCTATTGGGGTTGGCCAAGAGCTTAATAATCTGCATGGCTGTGTTGTTGGTCGCTTCTTGACAGACAAGTGGAGTGATGCAAGGTGTGATGAGCCAGCATATCTACAGTAACAAGGGCACAACCTGCAGGTGTTGCAAGGGATGGGTGCCGGGTGCCTCCCTATTGGTGCTGCATCCTCCCAGTCCAGGGTTCTATTTCGTCAGACTCAAAGTTCGTTCCACGGTACAAACTAGTTTCCCCTTTTCCCATTGCGTGCTGTGCATAACAATAGCATTGTATGCGCATTTAGCCTATTACCGAAGAACCACATCCTAGTCTAGTTGAGGCGTGTTCCTGAAGCTTCTAGTACGGCATAGAACAACTTCGCTCTTCCCACGTTGTTGCTCTCGTCAGGCGTCAGGGATCTAGGATTGCTGCCATGATCGAGTGCTGGCGTCCACAGTCTTCGTCGTTGGGGCGGCTCGGTCGTGTCAGGAAATCTTTCATGTTCGTAATAGGAAGTTTCCACCTAAACGTCCTTGTTGACACCGGGTGGAGTACCTATCTCCATTTCATCTTCTGCCAAGTCCAACTCTGGTCCAATTTCCGCCTTTGAGAAGCTATCAAGATGATTGGTATCAGACATGGTAGCGCTTCTAGCTTTAATAAGCTTCAACCATTCTTTCGGAAGTCCCTTTTATCGGTTAGTCATAGAAGAGCCTTCATAATATTAAAACTGTTATAATTCCTACCGTGAATTCACCCTTTCTATAGTCATAGGCCGGTACTGATGGAAGGATTCTTCTCTGCGGAGTCGCGAAGCAACCTAGCAAGCCACTTCCCTTTGTCGCCGCTTTTGGTCCCACTACGGAGGCAGGCCGACGAGCACGAATGGTACTGATAAAGGATCGGCGTGCCTGGACCTCAGATGCCACCAGTTCTTCTAACAGTGCCGGCAATGGATTGAGAAGAAAAGATCCCTCCTCACCAAAATGTAGAGTTCGCTGTTGGTCAGATCGACAGCACAGGCCGGTAGCGTATAGAACAATATGCTGGAGATTTGGGACAGACTGAGCTTAGAGAAGACAGAGAGTACCGTAGTTCTAGACCCCGTATTCGTTCGGTGAGGTCGTAATTGCTCTCCAGGACTTGCTCAACGAGGAAACATAGCTTTTGTGTGAAGCTTTGTGCTTCTTTCATGGATTTGCTACCAGGTGTTCAGGTTCAAGTCTCTGATACGATGTGATTCATCCTGCAAAATTATCCTTGAATGATAGTTGGCATCAGTGTCAGTGACAACTTGTGGTTCTACAGCCTCTGGACGAGTGAGTTGAGCTTGCCTTCCTGCCTCATCCACTTGATTCGATCGAATGTCCCCAATTTTCGCTAATATTCAGACTCAAGAGCATGGATTGCAGGTCCGGGTACGTCGTAACGCATCCGGTCAACGTTAGAAGCAGTTGGTCAAGCAAGATCAGGCTTTCCCTCTCAGTGGTCGCTGCCGTGCGGCCACCAACGAAGTCCTGGAGGTGTCCGAGCCTGGCGGAGATGTCGGCTATTTCCCACATAATGCTTCACGCGATCTCCGGGCAGTCTTTGCATCATGCAATTATGGCGAAGAGCAACAAGGTCACTTTACCGCCAGCCGCGAGAAGACCGACGACTGATACAGCAAACGAAGAAGGATACATTGCCAAAACACGCTGTAGATGCGAACTATGAATTATACAAGCAGAAAAATATATCACGCGAGGAAACTACAAGGAGGTTTGTAAAATTGACAATGCCGTTGGGTTCGGAGGAGGGTGTGGAAAGAGTTCAGCTGAGTTGATGCAAGGTGTGGCTGGGTAACCACAACCACAGGTCAGAAGTACTTAAAATACTCCTTGCTGGTAGTTTACATGCTCACCAGTATATGCTTGTGCACTAAGGGAGGTATTGTGCTTGCAGCTCCCTGGTTCTACTTGGGCCTACGTCCTTACATGAGACCCCGTATACTATCTCAAGGTCATTACTTACTCTACCAACATTAACATAGCAAACAGCCTCCTACCGGACTAGTCCGATCTTGTTCGAGCACATACCTTTCATGCAGCCGCCTGCTACGCAGTGTACATAATTACGCTGTCGGTGTATAGAGCCGCTCTACACTCGCTGGTCAAGTTCTCTGGCCCAAGGCGTACTGGAGTGTTCTACCTCTACGAGCGTTGGTTGAACGTCGCCTGTGGGGGTAAAAGCATGAAAACCGAAGCATGGAACCAGATGGCATTACTTAAAGCAATATATGCTCAGGTGTTCTATCCCAGCTTTGATTCAAACTTTGAGCCTCACAACATTCTGTTGGGCTTGTCAGACAAGGACTTAGATGAGGTTACGAGCGAAGCTTTGAAGATGACAGTTGATAAATAACTTTTCGCTTAGAATAATTCTACCAATGCTTCGAGGCTACCTATCTTGTGCTAAGATGGAATACCTTGATCTGATACACAGCGGCCCGGATATAATCGTCAGCCAAGAAGCCAGACAGTGACACTTGGATATGGTGGAGTTGGGCTTTGGTGAATAACACACGACACAGATAATGTAGTTAATGATCTCCGCGCCGTACTGTTCCCATTGGATGGCATGAGGATTGGTCAGAGGCCTCCATTGTCTACCAATTGACTGAGCACAGTCCGCACTCCCGGTCACTTGCCATAAGAAGAACCACAAGATTACTGGTTGCGGGTTCATTACTGAGGTATCAAGCAGACTGGGGACCTAAAAGTCTCAACAAAAGTCGACGATCAGCTTCTTCGGCAGAGACACCATCTATTCAAGGGCATGCTAAGCCACAGAGATACGAATACAGCAACAGGGCAATCAACATGCAAATGTCCCTATCGCTCACGATTCTAAATGGCAGTTCATGTCCGTGTCAGCAGCGTGCATTAGCGTTGTTGAAAGGCTGGGGTACTGGAGGAAATGTAGGCAATTGCCGATAGAGTTATGGATCCCAGACCCAGCATTCGTCAACTACTCCACCGGTGATGTCTCGTTCTGGCTGTCTATATTTCATGGGGTCATTTCATCGTTCGAGCGGACTCACATTAGAAATGGCCTGGGTAGTATACCTAGAGTATGAGACCCTCTGTACATTATATTGGGCCGTAGTGACGTCGTCAGATCGTTACATCTCATCCACACTTTCAATGATACAGTAACATAAGACCCTGGCAGCGTACCCTCAGACTATGATGATGTATGTAAACTTCAATTTGGGTGAGCTATTCGCTCCGAATCATATCCCTATCAGTCTACGGCAGTCTGTCGAATTACGCGGCCCCTTTTATTCGACGAAAAGGGTAGGAGCAGAGGGCATATATAAGATAATCGAATCCCACCGTTAGGTCTTCTCATCTACACAAGCAACAGTCCAATTTGACAGTCAGCTACAACACTAAGCTCGTCACCAAAATGTCGATTCTCAACGCCACCATGCGTGGCGTGGTGCTTAATAGTCCTTACACGATCAACGTCACCGACATGCCCATACCCATCATCATCAACCAGACAGACGCTGTTGTCCGCGTGGCG
The DNA here is from genome assembly GCA_019137265.1 of Neonectria coccinea. Classification (NCBI taxonomy): domain Eukaryota; kingdom Fungi; phylum Ascomycota; class Sordariomycetes; order Hypocreales; family Nectriaceae; genus Neonectria; species Neonectria coccinea. Next base: position 181,614 of record WPDF01000039.1, on the reverse strand, counting down.
ACTTCTGCCCTCTGTTGATCAGACCTCCATATATACCACGGATATCAAGGCGGAAGCGAATTGGCCAGGCTTATAGCGAGTGCAGAGGCCAGCCCGCAATTCATTGATTCTGCCACGATTGGGATTGAGGAGGTTCCTGAGTATGACGAACGATTCAGCAGACAGGAGAAGATCAAGGTGTACATCCCCTTCCCTTAGAAACTTACCGTTCTAGGATGCCTGCTTCGCTCTAGTGCCTTGAGGTCGGCTCATATTGAGATCTGAAAACAGTACTTGGATTAAGCTGGTCGAGTTACCTTGAAGTTTACTTTAAATATAGACATGATGGTTGCATCAAATGAATTTAGCCTGACCTAAAATGTAGAAAAGTATGCTTTCACTCAAGTCTGCATGAAAATTGATGTCCGTATGCTTGACACTATCTCGGAATTAACTGGTGTTATGATTTATATATTCCAGACACTCGAGGTAGGAAACGAAGCTTTTCCATCTGTCGCCTACTATCTAATACGATAGGACTCCTCTAGGACGAAAAACGAAGAAACTGCTCTCTCTTCCTCTTATAAATCAATAACACAGTGAATCCACATATGATATCCCGTTCCACAACCATCACACGCTCGCTCGAGTCGCAGTTTCTCACGTCATGCCTCCTCCGGCATCACGATATCCTTCTGCTCTTGTAGATACGTATAAATGAGCGCAGCGGCAATGCCGCCGGTAATCACAATGGCATACAGCACGGTACTCATCCCACCAGACGGCTGCTTGGTGACCGGCGTGGGGACGGAACGCTGGTCCTTCGGCTCTTGGTCGCCGGGCTGTGAGGGACACGTCAGTATCTTGTCAGAGATGAGGGTGTGGTCTGTATCTCACCACACGCTTCAAGTTGCCAACGTATAAGGTGTCGAGTATTTCCCGAGCTTCGTCGCTGTGGCCGACGTCCTCAAACGCCTCGGTCGCATCTGTGCCAGCGACGTCGAGCATGACTTCCTCACCACCGCTGTATTTTCCGCGTCAGCTCACACGTGTCTGGTTTCACGGGCCAGTACTGGCAGCGCAAAGCGGCAGATCAGAGAAAAGGGACGTCCAGGGGTACTAGACGGGCTCGGACAGACGTACGGGTGCTCGTCGATGAAGTTTGAGCAGCTGTAGACCTTATCGTGAATGACGACGTAGAGGTCCTTCTTGGTGGAGTGCCCGGAGACATCCTTGTAGGTGAGCTCTGTCGCGGATGCCATGGTCGAGAATGGTAAGAACGTCAAGCAAGGCCTGTGTGTGCTTTTGTAGGTGGCGGGTGAGGACAATCCTATGGCTTGAGGTCGTTTGGAGCAGTTTTCGAGATGATGCAGATGAAAAGAGACATCCGACGACGAGGGGCGATCAGATCAGGCCATCGAGGTCGTGGCCGTGACAGGGCATTTCCTACTGTGCCTCCTCTGTGCTCCCAGTGTGACTACGCGCTGATGTTCCGGCACCCAGCCAATCGGCGTCGATCTGATGACCTGGCCTGCTGTTGATAAACCTTCCGGACGAAACGGGAGCGGGGTTAAATGTCCCGAAGCTCGAAGCCGAGAGAAGAGACACCGAAGAGGAAGAGTTCTGGGATTTGTATTTTCCCTCTACCACCATTTATTATTTGAGTATATGATGTAGACCAGACTATGGATTACTCAAGACTTCAACATGACGTTAATTAGGCCATATCCACCTGGCATCGACCGACCGAGGAGAACATGGGGTATTGCCGACTAGTGTAGGGTAGCCGTGGTCGGGTCGAGGAGGAGTGGATCGGAGCAGCAAGACGAGACAAGCCGGGGACACTCTGGGCTGAAATCATTCACGGAATAATTGTAAATCGATAGTTTAGCCATGTAATATGTGGCAATCTCTCAAACCAGTCAGCATCGCTCGTGGCTATCAGTGCCGGTCATCCGAAGCAATCAGCCTTGTCGCAACTCCCCGGAGAAAAGTCGCGATTCTTGGCGTCGGCAAATTTGCCGTCCTGATTCCCGGCCGAGGAGTCGCTGCCGAGACTGGCATCCGCACCAACAGAAACTGCGGGGCTCCGTGGAGGCTTGAACTGGAGCAGGGCCCTCTGTGGAGTGCGTCGGCAGTTGGAGCAATTGCGTCTGTTCCCATTGGCTTTGGGCTTCTGCGTGGACAATTGCGGCGACATCGACGTCATCTTGGACGGATAGATACAAATATCAAACTGGCCCGTCGAGACAATGGAATTAATCAGGAGTTACCAATTGTTTTTGACTGATATCAGAAGACACAATAACAATGGCTGTACTGAGCGTGCTGATTTCTCCCTGGGCCCCCCTCGTGGCCCTCGTCGGTATCATCGGCGTTTATCTGTTCTCGTACCTGGTTACCCTTGCATCTCTTCGAGGCATTCCCGCCCCCTTCGGAGCCCAGTTCAGCAATTTCTGGCTTTTTTCCGCGTGCAGACGAGGCAAACGGTACGAATTGGTCGACAAGGTCCACAAGAAGCTTGGCCCTGTCGTGCGCATTGCCCCGAACCACGTCAGCATTGCCGATGCCAGCGCCATCCAGGCCATCTACGGCCACGGAAACGGGTTTCTCAAATCGTGAGTTTTGCCATATGATATCCAGCTAATTGTATCAATCTCGCTCATGTACCAACCAGGGACTACTACGACCCCTTCGTCTCGATTCACCGCGGCCTGTTCAACACCAGAAACAGGGCCGAGCACTCCCGCAAGAGGAAGATTGTCTCTCACACCTTTGCACCAAAGTCCATCGTCGAATTTGAGCCATATATCCGTCATAACCTGGAGCTGTGGGTGAAGCAGTGGGACTCCATCGTGCAGCGATCTACCAACTCGGATGGTTCTGCCGACATAGAATGTCTGGCTTGGTGTATGTACTCCAAACCCAACAATCTACATATTACTGACATCCCGTAGTCAATTACCTTGCCTTCGATACAATCTCCGACTTGGCATTCGGCAAGCCATTCGGTAAGTAGCTGAGAATCAAGCCGTTCAACACGAACACTTTGCTGACAATACTCTAGGCATGATTACCGCCGGAGCAGATATCGCCGAAGTAAAGGCCACCCCGAAAAGCCCCGCCATCTATGCCCCAGCCTGTGAAATCATGAACCGCCGCGGCGAGGTCTCAGCCACACTCGGATGCGTTCCTTGGTTGAAGCCGTACGCGAAATGGCTGCCAGATCCCTTCTTCAGCCAGGGCCTGCAAGCAGTCGAGAACCTGGCCGGAATTGCCATCGCCTGTGTTAGCGAGCGACTCGAACGACCGCCGGATATCAACCGGAAGGATCTCCTGTCTCGGTTGATGGACGGACGAGATGAGAAGGGAGAGCCTCTCGGTCGGGCTGAGCTTACTGCCGAGGCCTTGACGCAGTTGATTGCGGGTAGCGACACCACTTCGAATTCATCCTGCGCACTTCTCTACAACGTCGTCAGAACGCCAGGGGTTCTTCAGAAGCTGCAGGAAGAGATTGACGCAGCCGTGCCTGGGGAAGAGACGGTTCCCACTTACGACCAGGTCAAGCAGCTTCCATACCTCGGACACGCCATCAACGAGACGCTACGATACCACTCGCCTTCGGGCATTGGCCTACCGCGAGAAATCCCACCCAACTCTCGCGGCATCACCCTCCACGGGCGATACTTCGGCCCCGGCACTGTCCTCAGCGTCCCGACCTACACCATCCACCACTCCAAGGAGATCTGGGGCCCTGACGCTGACGACTTCAAGCCTGAGAGATGGGAGACCGTGACGAACGAGCAAAAGAACGCATTCATTCCCTTTAGTCACGGCCCGCGGTCCTGCGTGGGGAGAAACGTGGCCGAAATGCAGATGCGGTTGACTGCTTCGACTTGGATTAAGCGGTACGGTGTTGTCTTGCGACAGAGTGTCATGGAGACGCGTGAAGGATTCCTACGGAAGCCTATGGGTCTTGAGGTTGCCATTTCACGGCGCTGAATGGCTCTCAGAATGGACTATGTAACAACTGGCGAGTTCCAATATTGAGGCGCTACCTAGGAAATATAACCAACGTTGATCACACAAGAGTAACCTCCGTTGTACTGCTATGCATCCGTGTAATTTCCCCTGTACCTTGTTAAAGTAGGTTGCAGCTGTGCGTAGAAGAGACCCTTCCATTAGTTTTCAATTTTGCACCAGCACTTTTTGTTCAGAACTAATATTAATGGACCTTGGAAGTACCGGTAGTCGAGTCTCTTAACCTAGGTCTGACGCTTGCTTCCTATTGTAGTTCCGAGTGGTTGTCACTACTGAGCTACGGAGGCTTCTGAGCCTCATCATTCTATTACGTATTCACGCCCGTCATGGCTGTTGGCTAATGACTTTTGGGATGTCCAGCTGACCAAGTCATCCCGTAGCTGGGGTCTTTCGCACCAACAATCGCGGGAACGCCTAACACGGCTTGTGGGCAGGCGATGAGCCTCGCGCAATTGATGGTGGGCACGGCAAAGTGCCACTGCGTATGTGACATACTCTTCTTGGATGTTAAATATAAGCGTATGGGAAATGCGGTGACACAAGAATGAAGTGACGCAAACGAAATGCCCGTAAATAGTACACATGTCTTGAAAGTCGGATATCGGAGCCTTGGCCGCGTAATCAGGCGCTGATGGGCAGAAGCCTAACCATCCACAAGTTCGGCTTTCAAGTCTAGATGCTTACATCCAAAGTCCAACTTGAGACCTTTTGCGTCTACTCGCAGTTTTGTGGTCGTTGAGCCGCAGTGAGCTGAGCAGCATAGTAAGACGCCCATGCAGTAACACCACATCCAATTTGGCAGTGCCTGCTCTTCGCCATCTCTCATGGCGTGCTTATATTGGCAGCCTTAGTCGATGTCGTGCTTTGGGGTTTGCAAGACGGCAGGAATCCATGCCATTTTGGCAATCGAGCGGCTTTTACTTGATGGTATCAGATAACCAACCAATAGGTTTGACGTTTGCTTGCAACCAGCAGGAATGGCGTGCTGAGAAAACCCCCGAATTCTGTCATTGACTATTTTTATCGATGCGGTTACGTTCGGCGTAGCCTGATTTCCAAATGTGCGATGGGCTGAATGATATTCTTACCGATGGCGGTGGCGCAGCGATGTCGAGAATCCAGCAAACTTCTCCCGAGAAACATTGTCTCGTAGACTTTACCCCGCAAAGTCGATGTCTCTTACACACTGAGACACTGTGGCAATGGTATTAGTGCTGATTTTCATTGCGGATGTGCTGCTTCACGACATCGCAGCTGAAAAGCCACTGATGTAGGAGAGACTCGGTGGTGGAGGCTCGTTGGCTCGACAAGAGCAGCTGCGGCAGATACGAGAAATGATGGTCGATTTCATAGGCGGCTGACCAGCTAGCTTGTAGTTCATTGGGTGGGAGGTGAGACAAAGCTGCACCTTGACGACAGTTTGTGCCGTGTGTCGTCTTGGCCTCAACGAGAGGGTAAGCAAGGCTTTGAATATGGCAAGGTAGATGAAGTCAATAGACATTGTGTCATTGTGTGTTACGATAAAATGATTCATTATTTAAGACGCAATTGAAGTCCAAAGGCTGCTACTGTATTATCATCACCATCACCTTCTTCTCCATCTCTCTAGAACCAACAGAACCATCCACACACAACCAATTACACCTCTAGGCAACTCAGTCAAAATTCCACGATCTTCAACTTCCTACTCAATCCTCCACTTGATTCACAATGCACTTCTCTCACATCCTCCTCGCCTTTGCTGCCACAGCTCTGGCAGTTCCCGTCGCCAAGCCCGCAGACGACGGCTCCTGGTACCCTGACAAGTACGAGGGTGGCGACACAGGATACGATGATGGAAAGTGGCACGAGGGGAAATATGAAGGTGGAAAGACTGACTACGATGACGGGAAATGGTATCCCGGAAAGTACCCAGGCGGCAAATCCAAGAGAGCCGACGACTCCTCGATAGCCCCGAGAGAAGACGACGGATCCGGGCATGAGGGAAAGTACGAAGGTGAGGACACGGGGTACGATGACGGAAAGTGGCACGAGGGAAAATATGAAGGTGGAAAGACTGACTACGATGATGGGAAATGGTACCCCGGGAAGTACCCCGGCGGTAAATCCAAGAGAGCTGACGACGGCTCCTGGCATGAAGGGAAATATGAGGGCGGCGACACTGACTACGACGATGGGAAGTGGCGTGAGGGCAAGTATGAGGGTGGTGACACCGGTTATGATGATGGGAAGTATCATCCGAACTAGGTGATGTGGTGGTTGAATGCTGGGATTGATTCAGGGCTCAAAGGGTTGGCTTAGATCAAGTGCAAGGAACGTGTCTTTTATTTTATTTTTTATTATGGCTCTTCAGCCAGCTTAACCTTCTTGTTATTTACTTATTCATATATCAGATATCACTCCTTTATCCATTTTTTCAGGAGAATCCATTCTATTACTCGCATCGTGTCACTCTGATTTGGAAGCGTGCCAATTAATAAGACCGAAGATTGCGGAACAGTGGTTTATTAGAAGGAAAGTATTAAGCTAAAGACAAAGTAACTCCGAAAAGACTGCGAAACCAAGCCAATTTTAAGGACAGAACATCTTAACAGTGACATCACCAGTCAGTTCCTTGAGAACATCAAAGTCCAAGCCCCACTGCCTGTAAGCGACAACGACGAGGTCATACTGTTCTAGCGTCTCCTTGGTCCAGTCCTCATCCGCGAGCCGGGGGATTTCCGGCACAGCATCCTGGCCGACAAGCGGATCGGCAAACATGACGTCGACTTCGGTGTACTTGGCGAGCTCGTTGGCGAGCTGTAGTCCGGGCGAGTTGACCAAGTGGCTCTGTCCGGCCTTGAAGCCCATGCCAACAACGAGCACCTGCTTTGGGATGATGACACCGGAGTCTCGGCGGCTGCCCTTGGGACACAGGCTCTCGAGGAGCTCGCCGGCGATCTTGGCGGGGCGCTTGTTCATCTTCTCAGCCGCGGCCTCGAGCAGGGGAAAGTCGCTGTTGGAAAGCAGGTAGTAGGGGTTGACGGGGATGCAGTGGCCGCCGACGCCCAGGCTGGGGTTGTAGGGCATGTAGCCGAAGGGCTTGGAAGCGGAAGCGTCGCAGACCTCGAAGGGGTCGATGCCGTGCGCGGCGCAGGCGTCGGCCATCTCGTTGACGTAGGCGATGCACATCATGCGCTGGCAGTTCTCGTAGAGCTTGGTCATCTCGGCGACTTCGGGCTTTGATACTGCCACGACGCGGTCGAAGACGAGGCCGTAGAGGCGAGTGATGGCTTCTAGGGAGCCAGGAGCGACGTCGTCTAAGCCGGAGACAACCTTGGGGATCTCCTGGATTGGTGGCTCGGCACGGCCGGGATCGATGCGCTATCATCATGTTAGTGGATGCATCAAAGACTGCAGAAGCGAGTATGCGTACCTCTGGGGACATTCCAGCGAAGAGACCGCGGGACCGGGCAATGGGCCCAAGAAGTTCGCGTGTAGCTCCAATGGCGACAGAGCTCTCGATGACAACGGAGCAGCCGCGTCGTGCGTATTTCTCAACCTTGGCCAGCGCACTGCGCAGGTAGGAAAGGTCGATGGACTTGTCAGGCAGGAGAAGCGTGGGAACCGAGATGAGGAAGTGAGTTGCCTTGCGGAGCTCGGCCTCGACGGTGGTGAACTTGACATTGGGTCTCGCGGAGAACTCCTCTCGGGCTTCTTTGACTCGCTTCTCGCTGACGTCGAAGCCTAGGACGTCGTACTTGGTTGAGAAGGAGTCGACGAGGCCGGTGCCGACGAAGCCGACGCCGATGACTGCGACGAGCGGCTTGGTTTCCGCCGTGACAATGGAGCGGCCCGGTAGTCTGAGACGTCCGAGTTTGGATTCCATGGTGGACAATGGGGATTGAGCAGTGCTCGAGATGTTCTTGGATTGGGTCATGTTGGTTGTTGGTTTGGTGTTGGAGTGGGAATTGGAGTGATTGTGAGGATGGTGATGATATTTTCTTCAGCCCTGGGAGTGGTTCTTATATGCAACTCGTGATGGTAGCCTGACCCGTCTGGTGACAGTATCCAAGGTCCACGAGTAAATTGACAAGACTCGTTTGCTTCCGCGAGCGAACAACATTCCACAAGTCTACCCTCACGATGGCGGCACAATAAATCGCCACTTAGCTACGGCACAGAGTAAGGAAACAGCAGACGACGACTTGAGTTTTCGTCCAACTTGCTAACCCGGAACCAAGGGCCAGGTCTAGAAAGCAATTAGGTTTCCGCAAACATACTGTCAATAGCCACTTGCACCGAAACCTTGAACCTCTAGTCTATCTCCAGTTTATTGCGCAACGAGCTCGGTAGGACTCCGCATGGCGATACTTTTTCACCTGCCCGAAACGCTAAGTTCCTTTGATCCCGGGTATTGTGCGACGTTCTAGATCCCTGCGAGACGGATGGGACTAGATCGACCGGGCCCTTCATTCGGAAAGGCCTCTAATGAGTTGGATGTCCCAAACCGGAACTTTGGTGTGGGATATCATGCAGCGACAAGGGAGGCCTTTCCCGAACTAATCGCAGTGTACTTGGTCTAGTACCCTATAGTCCACTCAAAAACATGCCGGGTCTTGGTAGACACATGTGGGCAGTTCGAACTAGTAAAAACACCGCATTTCCTCAAGGTTCGCCAAGAGGGGACCATCTTTCCATTATTCTCCCTGTATTGACTCGTGGTCCCTATGCGTTGCTACCTGCATTGCCCTGCAATAATGCTGACGGAAACCTCCATGCTGCCACGATACCGATAACCCTGTCTTGGCGTATTATCAACGCCATAACGCTCGACGGTCTGGTCCCCCACGTGGCTGAGCATATCATCTTGGCATTTCCGTTAATTGCATTCCAAGCACGCCTTTTTGGCAACACGCCACCTACTGCCGGCATCGTGGCTGCGCATCGGCCACCCACGAAGGCGTCCAGTCCTCGACGGGAGATCGGCAGGGCGAGGGATGCCATTTCTTGGCGGGCCACGGTTCTCGGTTCGTTGCTTGCAGCCAGGAAACCCAGTCGGGTGGTAGGGCGGGCGACAGAGCGGGATGGCATTCGATTTGCCCATCCAGTGAGGAATGGTCTAGACTGCCGCCGCACTGTAATACGGGACACTCCCCGAGTCCCCGTCACCTCTGGGCATCGGCAGTTCGACGAGATGGAACTTACAGGACACACCACATGAATCTTGGCGCATTGGGAACCTTCCGAGTATGGGCGAGAGGAAAAGCTCTTTCACGCACCCAATTCCAGTTATAACTTGTCGCAGCTCCGTACCTCTTTGTGCAAACGTTGGATGCGACGGCTTTTCTGGTTAGTCTGATGCATTCTAGAACGGGTCCCCGCGGCGATGGGACCACGTCCGTTGCTATCACATTCACTGTATAGACAAACTTTGTCGTTTCTTTCGCCTACATTTAGCCTTTTCCTGTCCGTACTCCTGGGAATGAGCATCTCTGCTCTTACTTTACTCTTCGCTGTTCCGTGGCTTCCACGCTGTTCCAGAGCTCTTTGGCATTTGAGCCCATATTCCCTACCGTACAGCCGGTAATTCTTGGAATTCGCCGTGTCCCAATTGCATATGATGCTCGCCTGGCTTTCCATTCATGCCAACTCACGGTAGCATAGATGTTCCGCCCAGGAGTCTATGGAGTTCTAGCCAGACACAGATTTCGGAGGGTAAGGTCTATTGAGACGGCTTCCTAAGTGAGGCTGTACAGAGAAGCCGTAGGTGTGGCCACGATGATCACAGCAACGACTTCCTCCAGATCGTCATTGTTCGCCTCCCGCTTACTCATACGGAACAAAACTTCCGATCTTGACCTCGTGATGCTCCCTTGCCTATGGATCCAGAAAGATCTCCGTTTGCAGTTGAACGAAGACCGATCTGAAGTCATCGCTTCGATACTGGATTTTGACTATTTCAACCGGCCCATGCTAGAGAGCTAGGAATAATGCAGCAGACTTCTTTTCCGGGTGGCGAGTCGACATCGTCATCAAAATCGCGAAGCGATGACCGGACTCCTGTTAACTCCCTCAACAATCGGACTTTTCTAAGACAAAATTTCAATAGTTCGGTCTGCGCTACTTGCAAGTGCGCACTTATAGGGCACCAAGATGTCATCAGGCGGGTCTCAAGGTGGCTATTCGGTCCTGATTGATACTAAGCGTCGACGACAGACCCGCATCTGGTGATCTGGTCAGTTGGATATCCTAAGCGTCTTGTTGAAGCGGATACAGGATCGTCTTCTCCGAGGAGACTGTCAAGGAACTGCCATTATAAGGGCTCAACAACTATAGAACCAGAAATGGCCAGAAATGGGTGAGGAGAATGTTGCACTTCCAATTCATGCGCTAAGCCACAAGGCCACCGTGCTGAGGCCATGAGGAAAGAAGGGAGAGGGAAACCGCGCACTTTGAACCCGTTTTAGGGGAAGTGTCCGTCTTCGCCTTCGCATCTATCCACTAACTTAGGCCGACCTGCCTGCTAGTCCTGAACCTACCCGGGACTGGCTGTCGATTATGACCCTCTCATTGCCGTTAATTGCCGGGAAGCTGCGAATGTCATTGCCGGGAATGCTGCTGCGGTGGGTCGTCCCAACCGGCAACCGGGCGGTTTATGGAGGAGACTTGGCCAAAGTCAGGCAGCTCCTCGTGAGTAGGCACGTGGCGGAGGAAAACGGCCACGAATGGGAAATGGGGATGAGAGGAATGGAGGGCCAGTGACAGACGGAGTGACAAGACACTCGCCGTTCTTGGCACCAAAGCCGAAGTAGTGTGCGTTCCGCATACCTGGGGTTGTGAAGCCTATATTCGCAACTACCTGCTCGTAATGAGCAACTAACTTACCGTGGGGTGCTTTCCCAAGGCGTCCTATTCTCCAGCAGTGACCACTCAGACAGTTTGAGCTACTCCATCCTGGGCATAGCGAGCCACCCTGGTCCAACGGGCCAGGCTGATAAGCCCAGTGGCGGAAGTCTATCCACCATGCTGCCTCTTTATCGTGTGAAGACCTTCCATTCCAGTGACGTGCCAAGCCGCCCGCGAAGCCGTCACAGTCCTCTATCACAGTCCTGAGACCTGTGACCAACGAAAGGACCGCACCGTGGTGAGTAGCGCAGACTAGTCTGGACCCACGCCTACCCAAACCCTGGCTCACGATCGTATGCTAGTGCTGGACCTGCGTTGACCCGTGTGGACCTGCAGCGACACCAACGAGGAGAGAAACGTGTGCATCAGGAAGTCTACGACGTAGCACTATTGTGTAAGAGCTAACAAACAGGGAACAAGTCCGAAATCCTCATGTTGCCACCTCCCCGGATGCCTACCGCAAGGCTCACGCCCCCTGCCGGCACCACCCCCTAGGGGGATCTGATAGATGCTCCCTGTCTATAGTATCCAAAGATCTCCAATTAACCTTAATCCGAATCTAAGAGCAGTGTAGCATCAGCCCACCGCAGAATAACCCTTTTCGGTTGCGGCCGCGGCTCGCTGTGTCTAACCGCAGACGACCCGGCAGTCCAAAGTCGCTGTAAGCGGTTGACCCTGCTGACTTTGGTGATGTTCTCCATCAAGAGCCGAAGATGGCAATGTACATCCGAAAGATGGAAGACTTGCCCCAGTCCGAAGCTGGTAAGTACGCGCCTCCCCGCTCAACAGCCACCAGAGAAAGACCGCAGACTTCGGCTCCTCGATTCATCTTAAGCACCTGCAGCACCTGCAGTAGTCTTCTTTAAGTCTCTCCAATCCAATTACATGCACCATTGTCACGCTTCACGCCAGGAAGCACCTTCAAGCCTCGTCCTATCATGATATCCGCATTGACCTCACACTTCTCCCACAGACACTCGTTTGGAGTGTTGGGGGACGATGTGACAGACTCGGAGAAAGGCGGCCACCATTATTTGGATGGTCTAGCAAAATCTCGTTCACCCGACAAAAATGTGTCGGATACCAGCTTTGACACTGAACGAAAGTCTCAGTCTATCGCCTCGGATGTTGAAGTCGTCCCTTCCCCTGAGACCAAGACCAAGAGTCCAGTCACTCAAGACAGCAACAATGTTGTCCCTACTACACATACTCAAGAACCCTCGCCCCAAATATCAAGTCAGCAGGGAAACACTATTGAAACCTGCGGTTATCCTCCTATCGAGGACCCAGTCGACCCAGCACGAATACTCTCGCAGAAAGATTTGCGAAACCAACGAGTTATGTTCCTCGGGGCCATTGTCCTATTGAACGTACTCATGGTAATGGTTGCATTTTTCGGCAAAAGTTCCAAGATCATCTTCGTTGCCATCCTCTTCATCAAGAGCAAAGACTTTCTCTCCGCCATTGTCTCGCCACTCGGCATGATGTTCACAAGAATTTGGAGGGTTTTCAAACCTCTGGAGCCTGTCCCCCAGCTTTGGATTCTCTCCCTTATTCCGGCTTACTCGGAAAGCGAGGAGCAGATTGTTAAAACCATTTACTCTCTCCGGGACAACGACGTTGAGCCGCATCGCCAAGTGATGGTTGTTGTGCTTGACGGAAATCCCCGAGATGTGCAGTCCCATATGACGCGAGTCATTCGGGAGTTCGAGCGGCCGTACGTGTCTCTAAAGTGGAAGAGAGGCGTGCTGCGCATCGTCGCCGGCTTCATGGAAGACGTCCCTGTCATTGTCATTGAGAAGCAAAAAAACGGCGGCAAGAAGGATTCTCTTATCCTGTGCCACGACCTGTTCAACTATCCCCGCCAAAATTCGCCTCTGTACACCAAGCTTCTCAGGGAGGAGATCCAGCGCGAAATCCTCCCAATTCTCACCGAGGGAGCACCGTTCAGCGGATTCGACATGGTGTTTTGCACCGACGCAGACTCAACTATTTATAAGGGCGCCGTGGTCAGACTGGCCAATGCGCTTGCCCGGGACAAGAACGCAATTGCAGCATGTGGCTTGGTCCTCGTTGAATTGGAGCCCGGGTTGGAATGGTCGTTTTGGAATCTCTACCAACAATTCCAGGTTTGTAACTCAGCCTAAAGCCCAAACGTATCCCATATACTGACATATACAGTATACCTATGGGCAATATCTTCGGAGAAGAGCAGAGGGCTACGTTGGCAAGGTGACTTGTCTTCCAGGCTGCATCACAATGATGGCAGTCCGAGAAGAAATGGCGGGAGCGATACGCAAATACGCCGAGCCTGTGACTACATATATGGTGATACACCATCAAGTTCAGTATCTCGTGAGTTGATGCACCCGCAGCGAAAGAGGCCGAGATGCTAACACGGATTCAGGGAACTGATCGGCGACTTACATACTCTATGCTCTCTCAGGGCAAACACTTGCGAACACTCTTCGTTCCTGATGCCGTCAGTGAGACAGTGGCGCCGCAATCCATAGCGCACTATCTCAGCCAGCGCCGCAGGTGGGGATCCAACGCTTACTTCAACAATTATTTCTACCTCGCGGGGGAGAAGATGATTGCCATTACCCGCATTGCCGCAACGGTCGAAGTCGTCCGACTCAGCATGGTGTACTACCGCGTTCTCAACACGGCGCTTTTCATCAAGAGTCTGGTTCACCACGTAAGCATCATGAAGCTGATGCCGATGTTGATCGTTGGCCAGCTCCCTTCTGCGTGGTTCTTTGCCTCTGTACTCATTGAGAGTGAGTTGAGGAAGCGGGCGCATAAACTTATCCTGGGATACTTGATCAACAAATGCATCTCTCCCTTCATGTCAGTCATCATATTCACCAAGGTGGCGACGAATTTGGGAAGTCAAGGTGAGTCAACCCCAAGCAAAAAAGGAGACAACGACGTACAGAAGCTGACAATCGCAGTATGGGGCATGTCTGGAGTAACAGCGTCGTCTGCGCCGGCTGGAACGACTCCCGGAGCAGAAACAAGTGAAGCCGTCGGAGACCTGTCAGCAGCGGAGAAGGGAGAGGCTGGGCTGACGTCGAAAGATATAGTGGAGGAAGCCGACGAAAGGCGGCGATCTACGAACGCCAGGCGTCGGGATTTGGACGTCGAAGCTGACGGCTAGAAAATAGACAGTGTAGAAATGGACAGGGCATAAGACGGATGGGGTAAAGCATTGCATTGAGTAGATGGTCTAGACATAGAGATTATATCAGTAGATGGTGGTTCTATAATGATTCAGAACTGGCCTGGTCTTGTTGATCATTTGCTTGTTTTTCCCTGACTTGTGACCGTCCGAATGTGAATCAGACAATAACAGCATTGATATGCGTCTCTAGTGTGATGCAATGCCGAAGGAAACTCTCCAGCTTTGCCAGGTGGCCACCTGTCTTTGGTCGACGACGAACGGCCACTTGGATGGATCAAGTTTGGTTCGCTGGAGCTGAAGAGGAAGAGAGAGCGAGGACGGCACGCGCTGCAAAGGACCGGGACAAACCGATCCTCGGGGCATCTTGGCGACGCCCAGTATCCCAGCGGCGCAACTCAAAGATGTCGAGTGGAAAGCCTGCGTTCACCACGAAGACACTCCAGCGGGCGCACTAGATGCTCCGTGTCAGTCACTTACATTAACCTTCACTCACATGAGGCATGCCGTTAGTGGCGCTGAGTAGTCGGCATTCTACGTTTCCCTCCACTGTGGAACAGGTATGACGGAGGCTGTCTTAGTTTTGCCACACCCTGTGGAATGGTATTCGAATATTCCCCATGAGCTACCGACTAATACTAAAGCGACACATCCGGTGCCTCTAGTGAGAGATCCACTGTGATGACATCCCAGGGAGGTGGGATGGCGTCGCTTATTCCGGATGCGGCGTCTGGGGGCACTAACTTAATTTACAGGGTAGGTATTTGGACGCGTAACTTGCCTTGGCCTCTTCTGTTGGAATGTCCGTTCTTCCAAGCTACCATTATTTCTCGGCTTCGTTCTGTCGAAAGACCAACACCTAGCTACGTTGGGCATAGATGAAGTATTTGAGCTTGCCGCGTTTGGCTGGAAGGAGTTAGAGCTGCGTCGTCATTATTAACGCGTGTTATTTCACAGCAAGCAGGACGATGTCCGAATTTGGCTTCTGAACTAGTAGATCAGATAATTAAAAATGGTTCGAGCCTAGTATTACATACAGGTAGTACCGGTATGCGCCCAGCCTTTCCTTGGGGATTGTTTTATTGGCGTTATAAATGTGAACATGAATGCGATTTCATGCTGGTAATCGTCATATGTTCCCTCGTTTCACTCTTAAGTATCCCCAAGAAAACAAGTCGCAAATCGATTCACCGGCCTACTCGACACAAAGCGCCGTGTGGTACATCTCTTAGCATGCTCTCCCCCACGCTCAAAGTCATCCTCTTTGTGTTCAACTCCCTGGCTCCAACCGTCTTTACGACAGTTTCAGTCGAATGGAGCAAGATCGTTACGCCGCAGGGCGATCGCCTGCCCGACTTCAGCTTCAGCGGGTACCACGGGTCGGAACGGCCGCTGCCAAACATCAAGAGCGTGACCAACATGACGCTTCCTCAAGCAGCGGGTGACCAAACCCAACGCATCCAAACGGCGCTCAATCAGACTGCCAGGGTGGGCGGCGGAGTAGTTGTTCTGGGAAGCGGAAATTTCACAATATCTCCCGGGCTACTGATTCCCAGCGGCGTGACGCTGCGAGGTTCCGGGCTCAAAAAAACATGGCTCGTTCTGGACAAGCAGCCAGACATCCCGGTCATTACGATGGGCATTGGCGGAGGAGGAGCGGAGGTGCTCAGGGGCGCAAACATAACCGATAGTTATGTCCCGATCGGTACCTCGGTGATTACGGTCAACAGCACTGAAGGCTTCGTCGAGGGCCAGGCGGTCTACATCCAGAGAGCCGTGACTGCGGACTGGGTCCGATACAACGGGATGAGTGATTTAACGCGAGATGGCAAAGATCAAACATGGATACCAGTAAGTGCCAGCATCTCGTCTTCACACATGATATGTAACTGACTTTAACAAAAGGTCGGTACACTTGTTCAACAACCCAACATTGTCTTGTCTATCAGTGGCAGCAAAATCACTCTGAAAATTCCTCTGACGGACAGTCTCGACGCCGCCTACATGCAACCACAAATCGTCATCTACAAATCTCCACCCCCCAGCACAGAGATGGGAGTTGAGGCACTATCCATCCACCTCAATTCCCCGTGCGCCGGAACCGCCGTTGACAGCCCAACCTGCAACGGCGCTGCTATCAGCTTCGCACCCTGGGCGGTAGACAGCTGGACGCGCAACTTGAGCCTTACTGGGTTCAACCAGTTCATCGACGTACAATATGACGCTGCTCGGTTGACGATTCAAGACGTGGCCATGTACCGAGATGCCAATTCCACCGGCGTGGGGCTGCCTGTGGACATCTGGATCAAAGGCTCGCAAGTGCTTGTCAAGGACTGTGGCCAGTATGGACTGGGCATATCGTTCTCTGTCATGACCGGCTCAGTGACGCCAGGACCCAACGCTGTCCTCCGCCACGTCACGCAGGCTGGAATCCAATCGGTGTATCCGCATCAAAGATGGGCACACGGGCTTTTGGTAGAGGATACATCGGCGCCAACTTTGTTTGTCAACCGGAAGAATCTTGGTACGGGGCATGGCTGGTGCATGAATGGCGGCGTGGGTTGGAATCTGAGGGGAAAGGCCGCCTTCGAATCACCACCGCTGGGGATCAATTGGTGTATTGGTTGTAGAGGAGGGTATGGCCAGACTGGAAACGGGACGTTTCTCAAGAAGGGCGATATAGTATTGCCGAAAAGCTTGTTTCAGTCGCAGCTAGAGGCAAGAGCGCCATTGTAATGTTGCTAGGTGTGGTTATTTTCTTCTTAGAGCTTGGATTCGGTCTATTGGTGGCGATGGAACAATGGATGTGCTTCTTAGGTGCCAGGGTCTAACCATGGCAGCGGAGGCATATCGGGTTCCGATCATTGAGAAAAAGTTATTGGGCAACAATTACTATTGTGAATTTAGATGAATAAGGATAGATCAAATGATGCATATTATTTACTCCAAATTCTCCACTCGATAGATGTTCAAGCTCGTTTCGTCTCTGTGTTATCAGGTAGTTCTTGTGCCGTCCAGCCCGTGGGCGCCTGTGGATAGTTTGGCATCGCGGACCGACAACAACGAAGGCGACTTATGCACCTCATCTCAACACACACGAGAGCAAGTCCTGCGAAAACTCTAGCAGTTATGGTACCAGGATTGGTCACAGACGCCGAGATACCCTGCACCATGCTGGCATTTCCACAGCCTGATCCTCACTCACCCGAACAGGCTTCCATCCGACCACGGCCATTCATCCCTGTCAAATCGCCGGCTTTGCACCAACACGTCGCCGACCAGGCGCCAACACGCAGCAGCCATTGGGGCGAGTTGTGGGGGCTCGTCACAATCACGGGCAACTTGCAGCCAACACACTCGGAATAATCTGCCTCTGCGAAGCCTGAGAGCGTCTGTCTGTATCCGAAGAGATTAACTTAGGGGACCTTGGGCGCGTATTCAAGCCCCGCCTGTTGGTGCAGAAGCAATGCCATGCATGTAATGTTCGGCAGATGGCCTTCGCCCGGGTGATGGGATGGATGTTTTTTCCCCCTCTTGCATGTCTCTACTCGTTCACTTCGCGCAAGAAGGCTGCGTCGATGGACTTGCGTCAATGAGCCAATCATGCATCGCAGGCTTCTCTTTTTTGTCGTGCCGGCTCTTTGCTTATCGCTGACGGTTACGTACTTGTACCTTGGTCGCGATCGCCTCACTCAACTCCCCGCACTCCATTTTCCGTTTCCGAGCAAAGAGACATCGTCGAGTTGGGCCGAGCCCAGTACGACGTGGACGCGTAATATTACACCTAGTGCTACGCTCAGCACCGAACCAATCGTTGCTACTCCGACAAGTTCATCTGCCTCTTCCGCGACCGCATCTCCGCAGGCCATCACAATCTCAAATGGTCTGCGCTTTTTGCCTCCCTCTACGGCGACACCTCTTGCTAATATGACCAGGAGCCGTCCTTTCTGCCTCGCGAATCTCTCCCTACATCACAGCGATCCTCGATCCCGCCGCCACAGAGCTCCCGCGCCTCCAGTGTCCTCCCTTGAACACCAGCCGGTACGACAGCCTGCTACAACACCAAGACACCCGACGAAATACGAACGATGCGCAACACATCGATTATTACTTTGCGCTCGATTTGCGCAACTGCCTTAACCTTCTGCCCCGTCTTCTGGGCAGCATCATTGAAGTCGTTCGCTTCCTGGGCCCCGAACGATGCGCGCTCTCCATCATTGAGGGCAATTCGCCAGATGGGACTGCCGACGTCCTCGTCGCGCTGCGCCCATTCCTCGATCGTCTCGGCCTCACATATTTCTACAACTCCTCGACGATCAACCCAGCCAAGGGCGATCGCATCCACAAGCTAGCTGAGCTGCGCAACCTCGCCCTCCAACCGCTGTTCGACAACTTGGACCGGGTTTCGGAAGACACCACCGTCCTCTTCCTCAACGATGTCGCAGCGTGCACCGAAGATCTCCTCGAGCTGGCACTCCAGCGCCGCGCCCTCGGAGCCGACATGACCTGCGCCATGGACTGGACCTACGCCGGGCAGGACCCGACCTTCTACGACGTGTGGGTGGCCCGGACTCTGGCTGGCGACTCCTTCTTCGAGGTTCCTCCCGACGGCAACTGGAACTCGGCCTGGAACCTCTTCTGGAACGATCCCAGCACCAGTTCACGCTACCACGATAATCTCCCCTTCCAGGTCTTCTCCTGCTGGAACGGCGCCGCCGCGATCGGCGCTGCGCCTCTGTTAGAAGGCCTTCGCTTCCGAGAGACGCATGGAGGGAAGGATGACGAGTGCGCCCAGGGCGAGCCGCAGATCTTCTGCAAGGAAATGTGGTTCCGCGGCTACCGTAAGATCGCCGTTGTTCCGACGGTCAATCTTGAGTACTCGAACGACAGGGCGGAACAAATTAAGCAGCTCAAAGGGCACACCTCCGATTTGGCTCGCAACCATGGGGAGGAGGAGAATAGGATTGACTGGGTTCTTGAGCCGCCCGAGAAGGTCAAGTGTATGCCGACGTGGGATAATCAGTTCTGGCGCCCATGGAATGAGACATTGCGTTTGTGATTACCAACCTAGAAATTGGGCCAGAATAGGATGTCTCGCTATGTGAAGGGATAGATGACGAAGCAATTGAGACAGAACAAAAACACTCTATCCAATCATGGCACTGTGACCTGTATCCTGAAGAAGACAAACCCGACTTCTAACTAAACGTTCGCGTCAGAAGTCGACTTCTCAAGCAACTCGACATCTTCCTTTGCAGACCGTTCGTCGTCTCCCATCAGCTGAGGCTGGTACGCCTTCTGCCAGGCAAACCACAACCCCGACGTCGCGAAAGTGATGGGAATGGCAAAGGCCCAGTACATCCAGAACTTCCCGGACACACTCCAGCGATCGGAGTCGGCGTCGTAGTTGAAGAACGACGTGCTAAAGACTGCGGAGATGAACGTGGCGGGGAGGAAGGCCATGGTGACGAAGGCGATGGTCTTCATGGCTGCGCTGTCGGACTGGGTGGCCCGGCCAATCTGTACAGAGATGCCGGAGTCGTACTGCGCGACGGTGTTGAAGGCGAGCTGGATCTCGTTCATCAAGCGTTCTTTGTTTGACGACGCTCGAAGACGGAGGCTGTCGATCATGTGCTCGTACCAGAGGAGTCGTTCGTGAACTTGAAGAAAGGCATTCCGGTCGAGAGCCTTGGCTTCATCGGCCTCGGCCATGAATGCATTGTGGTGTTGAGTGATGGATGCAACTGTCTTCAAAGACACAGCCAGAGTTTCCGAAACGTGGATCGCGTGTCTGGCAAGGTCATGGAAGCGCCCGTAGTCGGGACTGGGCTTTCCACTCGCCTTTCTCCCTTTCTCGGCCGTTCGGATCTGGGTTCTAATGGTCCAGACAGCGGTGTCTTGGAGGCAAACAAGGTCGTCGAGCAGTCGAGCGTGGATCCAGAAAGGGTCGTTGAGACGGTCTTGGTCCGGGTTGTCTAGTATAGGGCTCGGGAAGCGCTCACGCAGCGGCTTTACGGGGTCGAAGACAAGGACGATGGTCTGCTGGAAAGAAGCGATCCATCGAGTGAAGATGTTGAATTTGTACCATTCGTGATTGTTCTCTTCGTTAAGCTGCTTCACGAGAAATCGAGACCAAGCATCTGGATACCGGTTAGCATGTGCTGGTGGTGGTCTGGAGCTTGTAGAAGTAGCGACATACTAAGGGCAGTAGTATTTCCATCATCACCTCTTTCCGTTTCGCATCCAAAGTATCCATTCGAGTTCCGAGAATACGGCGTCCACCAGAGTTGTGGTATGTGGAAGGCGTTGGTGAAGAGGTGCTTGCAGGTGGGACATTCGCGAACTTTGTCGGCTTCGGCGAAGCTGGGCAGTTGTCAGTAGGGCCAGGAATTATGAAGAGTAGCGGGCGACGAACACTACTATGACTTTCGAGTCCTTGGATAGAATATGCTGGGGTAGATTTGTTTCTGGAAGGGCGAGCTTGCTCGAAGAGACGGTTTGTTGGCGCCAAGAGAGGGTGGCTAGAGCGGTTAGTGTCAGGGTTTACAGGCATATACATGGATGTGATTACCCTGCTTCCACAGCAGCACCTCAACTGGCAGGCAGTTCTCGTGCGGTTCTTTCGCGGTCGACATGCTTGCGATGAGAAGGTGTAGAAGTGAAAGAGAGCAAACAAAACCGCTCAGCCTGATACTGCCAGCACATTGGTGGGTTGTGCGACGTCAACTCACGTGTTGAGTCCCGAGGCTGAGTAAAAGACGAGTGATTTTTACTGGCCTAGGACATCGGTTACACATAACCAGGATGGAAAGATGACATGTACCGCGGTGTTATTTGTTCCAACATAAATCCTTGCAATGATTAGGCAAAGCTGTATAGTATGATGGTACATCTCGCTTTAGTGAAGGACGGCAGCTTGCAGCTTTGCGTTTTAAAAAAAATACGCGTCTGGAAGACCCTCAGAGGGTTGAATCATCAGCACTATAAGCATCAGCGCTATAGGCCTCCCTCGAGGGAGCGAATAATACAATTCCCTCAATTAAAGACTAAGCAGATAGCTAAAGACTAAGTAGATAGCTAAAGACTAAACAGGTAGCTAAAGACTAAGTAAGTAGCTAAATACTAAGTAGCTCTTAGGGGTTAACGTAGGGCTAGAGGGTAGGGCTTAGGTTAGAGTTAGCTGGTATATATCTATATAATAGCTAAATAATATATATAGGGCCTGCAGTGTGTATATGTGTGTATGTGAGAAAGAGAGAGAGAGAGAGAGAGAGAGAGAGAGAGAACAGAAGGAGGGTTATCCAGGCGGAAGTAGTCAACAGCTTTGCCTACCGCTAGGACGCCGCTTTGCCGGCGGCATCAGGTTCTCGTGTTGTATATACTGGAAAGAGAACACATCAAGATGCTCGGTTAATATCCGCTTCAGCCCACCCCTCAAGCACCTTATCCATTTCCTTTGTCGCCTGGTGGTCAGATCCCAGGACTTGATGTCTTATTTGCGAACATTCCTTCATTTGCGCGATGGCTTCAACGGCGCGACCTTGATGCATCCTCGCCCATGCAAGGTTAAACATCAGGCTGAGTGTTTGTGGATGATCCTCGCCATGAGTCTCCCGATATATTCCCAGCGCCTCGGTGTAGTGTTTCTCTGCCTTGTTCCACTGTCCTTGGAGGCGGTATGAGTCCCCGAGTGCATCCAGAGCCTCGCTTGTGCGCCAGTGCCGCTCGCCGTTGTGGTGCCGATAAAACTCTAAAATCTCGAGTTGGGCCTCTTGTGCCTTGTCGAATTGGCCTCGGGCGACGTGCACCTTGGCCAGGCCTTCCACACAAACAATGGTCTGTGCACTGTTTTGGCCGTATTCCTCCCGCGCGCAATGGCATGCTTCAACCGCCATGGCCTCGGCTTCGTCAAGGCGCTCTTGGCGTATATACACCCACGAGAGAAGACGTCTGCAATCGAGCGTCAACTGATGCTTCTTGCCGAGGGCCTTCCGCGCTAGCCCCAATGCCTCCCAGGCAGCCTCTTCGCTCTCCCCATCCCGATCTTGACAATAAAACATCCATCCAACATCCTTCAAACTTTCAATCGACTTTGGATGCTTCTTGCCAAGGACCTCCCTCCGCAAGCCCAGGACCCGTTTGTGCGCCGTTGCAGCCGCGTCCCAGCGCCCACGATGGGCCATATACCTAGCCACTTGCTCCAGAAGGTCTGACACCTCCTCTTTCCCACAAATATCTGCCCATTCGCACACCCGCATTGCATGTGCCAAGTACTTTTCGCATCTTGGCCACGTCTCAGTTTCTGTGGGATCGTCCGGAAACAGTTGCCTCATAATCTCGAGCCCAGCAGAAGCAAAGTATCCCTCATCTCGTCGCCACCGTGACTCGATTGGCCGCTTCTGCTCCCTCTTCTGAGCTTGCTTTGTATGAATACCATACCGTGAGGCATCCTGCACAAGCTTGTGCATCTCAAACGTCTCCTTTCCCGGTCCTGTTTGTTGCGCGGTGATGAATGACAAATCTTCAAGCAGAGTGATAGCCTCTCTCGCTTTCCGTTCGCTTCCCTCTGGCTGCTCGCCATCGCTGTTGCTTTTCTCAAATGTCCCAGCCGCTAGCAACACCTCGCGCGGTATGTTCTGGTTGTCGACATATGCAATGATGTGGAGCATCTTGTAGGCCATGTCGTTCTCCTCTTCGATCTGCCGTATCGAAATGCTCCAAGTCTCTAGAACACTATTTGGCGCATTGCTTCGCCTGTGCCTGTCGAACTCGGCTTCTTTCAAAATGCGCCATCGCTCCTTTCCTTCAGTGAGCATCAATAGGTACTCTTTGATACGGGTTCGTGTTCGACGCATGTACGCTCCAGCTTGAGAAATGGCCAATGGAAGCCATTCGAGTTCTTGCAACAATTCTCTCGCGCCTTGAAGCTCCTCACCACGTATGGTGATATTCATCGCCGACTCCAGGAGCCTTAGTGCCTCTTTGGCCGTCATCTTGCTCACTGGAAGACCTCGCTGCGCCGACACAAGAGTTCCAGCAATACGGCTGTCACGACTTGTCCACAAGACTGTGCCACAGGGACCCTTGGGGACGTACTCGAGGAAGTTGCTGATTTGCTTGTCTGATGTTGGCTTTACCCCAAAGAGCGCCAGGTCATCCGCATTGTCGATAACAAGCAGCCATTGCGGCTTCTCCTCGATACCGTTCTTCACCGCCTGGAGTAGGTCCTCTCCGTCCAGCTTCCTACTGAGACCTAGTTTCATCGCAATCGTCTTGTAGTCATGGATAAAGGTCGTTTCGTTGTCGGCGTGGACCCAGAACACAGAACAACCGCTGTCGCGGGATCGTCTGTAGGCATATTCGAGTGCAATCTGTGTTTTGCTAGCATCGTGTTAGTGACCGATCCACAAAACATCAGCCTGGGAGCGTTGCCTACCCCGACCCGCCGAGACCACACAAGGCCGCGGTATGATCTCCGTCAGATGTGGGCGACAATAGTCTTTCGAGCTTGTCGGTGATGTCCGAACGCCCGACGAAATTTCCATTGCGGTGATAAGCAATAACATGGCAGGGAGTCGGAGTCGGGCTGGGGCTGGAGTTGTGGAAGTTGAAGTTCTGGGTCGCTGAGCCCGAGGCAGTGACGCCTGTGAAGACGTTGCCGCCATCAATACGTCCATAGGACACGCGGTCATTCATCGTGAGGGTCTAATGGGAGGAGGCTTGGATCATGAGGTGTGCCGTGGTCGGATCGCAACATGCTGGTGATGAAAAGAGGAGAATCTGCACGTCAGGGCAGACCAGGCTCTGGGATGATGCCCATCTTGGGCCACGTGAGACACGTTGGTCAGCCGCACTTCGGGAACCAATTAGACCGGCATATACGTACGCGCTCTGTATTGTTTATTACCCCGAGGCCTCCCTCCTAAGATGTCCTCTAGTCCTCGACCAAAATACTTACAGGCTAAGCGCTGCCATATTGACACGATGGCATCCCCACCCGCAAACCGCAACGAGTTCGAGATCGCCATCGTCTGCGCCCTGCGCTGCGAGTACAATGCCGTGTCTCGAGTCATTGATCAGTTTTGGGATACAGATTACGGAAGAGGGGCTGGCGATCCCAACACATACGCCACCGGGCGCATCGGCGCCTTCAACGTTGTTCTCGTCTGTTTGTCGGGCATGGGGAAAGCTAGCGCCGCCAGCGCAACCGCAAGCCTTCGGACGAGCTACACAGGACTAAACTTCGCGCTCATAACGGGGATATGCGGCGGCGCCCCGGGCTTAGGCACAAACGAAGAACTGTTACTCGGCGATGTGGTCATCGGAAAGACTGTCGTCCAGTACGACCTCGGCAGAAAGTATCCGAACGGCTTTGAGATGAAAGACACTCTCGACGATAACCTCGGACGGCTGACGAAGAACACACGCAACTTCGTCCAATCCTTTGAGACAGACTTGGCCCGTGAGCAACTCGAGGAGCGAGCAGCGGTACATCTTGAAGAACTCCAGACACGCACTTTGGGAAAGCGTCGTGTTGCCAACTACCAGTACCCCGGCGCTTCCCGAGATGTTCTTTTCCAAGCAACCTACCGTCATCAGCACCATGCTTCGTCGCAGAGCCCCTGCGAAGTCTGCAACAGAGACTTGGGTTACGCCTGCGAAGAGTCTCGCAGCTTGTCCTGCCAGGAACTCAAATGCGACGAAAGCAAGACCATAGAACGAAAGCGGCTCAGCGAAAAACGAAACCTCGAGGCCGGAGGACAGATTAAGGAGGCACAGGCTCCTTATGTTTTCGTCGGACGCTTTGGATCCGCAGATACCGTCCTCAAGTCTGGCGAGGATCGCGATATCATCGCCAGGCGACACGGGCTGATGGCCTTTGAGATGGAAGGCGCCGGCGCATGGGACGAGATCCCATGTATCATCGTCAAGGCCGTCTGTGACTACGCCGATAGCCACAAGAACAAGCAGTGGCAGGACTTTGCTGCTGCTACGGCCGCTTGTGTTGCGAAGGCCTTGGTCGAGCAGTATCCGCGGACGGACAGATCCAGCTTTGGTAGTATGAACGAACGTGCTTCGTCTGGCATTGGCTCAGTTCACTATGGGACCATCTCGGGTGGGAATGTCCTAACGGGCTTTGAGTCCAGTGGTGGAACCCAGAACTTCAACTTCGGGAGATGAAGAGATGTCTTGAAATGTTGGTTGGGTATGGTCAAGAGGTGGATGGTTTTCGAGTCTTTGAGATCTAGGTCATTGTGTATTGTGCGAAAGTTGGACCGTGGCCTTGGTTTTCTGTAGTGATCTGCAAGTCTCGCCTGGAGATTCCTGTTGATGGATCGTCGTTTTCATTCTTTTATAATAGCTTGAGGGCAATTCTTAGTAGACTTATCTTCTTGACTGGGTCATACATGCTATGGACTTTGAGTAGGGACGTGCTGTCATCGGAAAGCGAATATCTGCACTACTCGTTGGCCTGTGTCTCCTCTCCTTTCCTTGACGGGGTCAAGTCTAGCCTGCACGAACAAAATCATTGATGATGACTCTTCCTAGCATTATGTTTCTCAGCAAAAGGTCAAAGTAGACGACTTCGGGGTGTGGTACGGCGAAGTAACGGAGGAGCCAAGACCCGTGCCGTGGAAAAATACACTGTCGCCCGTCGATGGGGACCTTACAGATTGGGAAGTCGTCGCTGTAGCCCTTCATAGTCATGATTTGAGCGTTAGAGCCATATTTAAGCACCGGAGATCTGGGCTAGATCTCATTTGCTTACTGCTATCGTCTACGGAGCTCCGATTGTGGTGAGGTTAGAACTTGGCTAGTTTATTAGCTCCGATCGCTTCCGCCTCCGCGGCGTGTTCCCGTTTGATCGGCGGGGAAAGGCCAACTTAACTATCCCGTCTAGTTAGCTATCGGGATCGGATGTGTCACGGAGGTCACTTAATCGTCATACTGACACCCTACCTGAGCAACACTGAATGTTTGCATGTTCTGCAATTAGTTCTTGCCAAACCCGGAGCGATTAACCGGCTTGTGTCTCCCCACTGATGTCTATGACGTAACTGTGGACGATGAACTACAATCGCTGCATCGCAAACCTAAGGACGTACTCCAAGACAAACTCTTCCCCATCAACTTCTGCCACTTCCCACACAATCAGAAAAGAAATGGCGTCTTCCAACGACAACAACGTGCCCGTCACCAACCAGGGATTGGGAGAGCCTCTTTCGGCTACCAACCAGATCTTGACTGCCGGCGCTGCAGTGACACAGGTTAGTGCCCTCACCGAGATCTGATCGGCGGATGCTCATATTGAATGGTTAGGACTTTCAACCGGTCAAGAACATCTGCGCCCATCTCAACGCGTTCCATGCATACGCCGATGACCCAAGCCGGTGTGTCGAGACAAACCATTACTGCGCCCACCTGAGTACGTCCCCCAAGCCATATACACAGCACAGCTTGAAGCTCACGCTAGAACCTAGACAACGATGTACGCCAATGCCTTCTTTACGACTCAGACGAACCCAAGGCCCGTCTCATTGGAATCGAGTACATGATCACTCCGGAGTTGTTCGAGACGCTTCCAACAGAGGAGCGCAAGCTATGGCACTCACATGCCTACGAGGTCAAGTCCGGCATGCTGATCATGCCCAATCGCTCCGTCCCCGCCCCTGCCTGGGAACTCGCCGAGAATATGGAGATGGATCAAGTCGTCCACCTCTACGGCAAGGTTTACCACCTGTGGCAGACCGACAAGGGCCATGCTCTGCCACTCGGGCAGCCGCAGCTCATGACAAGCTACACAGCCGATGGCCAGTTTGATTTCGAGAAGCATGTCGGCGATAGGGATAAGAGGTTTGGGACAGACTATCGGCACAAGCAGAAGGCGAGGAAGGATATCCAGACGCCAGTGATCCATCCCGGTATGTTTCAGTCCATGAAAAAGCTAATACGGAACGATGCTAACTGGTAAAATAGATGCGGATCAAGCCTGGAAGAGTAGCGAATGATGGGTGCTGTGGTTACGATAATATCGTTGCACGGAAAGTCCTGTCATCGTTGGAATGTCGCCTTGCGGGTGAATCGACAGAACGTGAGTGTGGTTCATTGAGGAAGGGGTCGCTCAAAGCAAAGAAAATGGTGGAAGAACACTTTTCATGTAGCCAGTTCTCATCAAATGACTTTATTTTCAACGCGGATCCTCCCGCGTAAGCTAACTGGGACGCAGGTAGCAGAGATTTTCCCCTGTCTACTTCGTAGTAGATTTAATGGAATAGGTACGGCAGAAACTTTGTATGTCAAGATGAGGATGTGAAGAGAAGGATATAATTCGGAGTGGAAGAGGGAATTTACGAAAACGAAGATCCATTCCTGTTCTCGAGTTGTCTTATACCCTCCGACTCTAATTGTGATGAGTTTCATGAGTGACGCCGGGCTTAGAATCCTTCCGTATCTAAATAATCCCTTTAGAGTGGTTTGATAGAATGGTTAAGGCATTGACTGACATATCTCCCTTCTAATGATAGTGGCTCGGGCGTTCTAATTGGTCGAAGTTTTCGAGTCATCTGCACCCTAGATGTACTGGTGATTGTAACGTTCCCGGCTGTGTCTCACTTCCGTTTATTCGCGCTCTAGCCGGCCTTTCCGGAGGATTCTGCGTTGCTTTTGTCTCGTGATGATACCAGGGACCTTCGTCATGCGCCCTTCCGGGGTTCGCCAAATGGAGGCATTTCGGTAAAAGAAGCAGCTCCTGCATGAAGGAGCCTCGAAGAAATAACATCCGTGGATGCCTCGCCTATATTCTGACACGATCCGTTCAGGCTGGAGCCAAACCCCCGTTTTCTTGCTTAACGGTTGTGTTGTATGGCACAAAAACGGGACGGGAGAGAGTGAATGTTACTTTGAACCAATGTCAATTGTTATCATCATAAAAAGAATGCCTGTCTCTCAGCTAAAACACCGAAACTATTTGTGATTTACGCATTTAGTTCAACCAGTTGCTCGAAATGTGAGGCATCCTGGTTCAGAGCACTTGTGATTAACGCAGTAATCAGAATCACTCCACTCTGCGTTTCTAAAGCATCTTGACCCTTTAAGTTTAGAAGTGGCCTATAGGTTTTAACTTGATAGAAGCATACAGTAAACAGTTCTATCCCTAGGTCACAAGCAGCGTAGAAGAAGCAACTTCTGTCCATAAGACAAGGACTCGCAACCATTGGTGCTAACGCTGACACCAAGGAACCACTGATTTCAGCGAATCATCCGCCTCTGCCTTCGAACGGGCGGTTGCGTAACCCTCACAGGTACCACAAGATCCCTCTGCTCTTGTTCAGATTCATGTGTCCCAGAGTTGACAGTGCCACCTAGCAGTAGCACTTTGACTTGTAGGCTTGGCGACTGCTTTGCCATCTCAGCTAGTATGTTTTGAAACATGGAGATCCACGAGAAGCCTTGCATCGGCAGTAGGTTGCAGTTGAGAGTGGATAGATCAACCACCACATACACTTGTGAACGTGTCTGTAGAAGAGCTGACCCCAACAGCTCCCGCACTGAAGAGATATTCCCTTATCCGTCAAGGAGCCGTCCAATCGCAGAACTTGCTGAATCAGATACTTGGAAAGGTCAATTGGCGAGACGGATCCTGTATCGGGATGGCTGCTTGGACTCCGAAGTGCCCAAACAACCGGGACGCTCTGAGATCGCAGCTGCTGGATCATGTTGACAGAGAAGCGGTTCACGACAAATCGGGCGCTAAATGCCCCCTTGACCAGCTCAATTGACCTGGCGCTGTCGGACTTCTCTCCTTCACCCGGCCACCGCATCACTTTGTCCCTACCCAGGAACAGACGAATATTCTCGAAAGAAATTCCCGATCGATGGGTGAAGAACCACCGCAGTGGCTGATTGAACTTGGCTTAGCTCCAGTGCGACCAAGTCAACACGACGAAACCACAGAAGCGGCTGCGCAGTCGGCGCACGATCTTGATTTCGGGGGTATACCAACAGAGACCGACAATCTTGATTCTAGGGACGAACCAACAGAGACCACGGAAGCAGACTCGGCGCCAGCAAGCGATAGTGACGACGAGGTCAACGACAACGAGATCGACAACGGGATTAACAACAGCACCAACAATCACGATAGCAAAGACGACAACGACGAAGGTAGCAATTCGGGCGGAACAAACGACTCCGGCGAAGATCACGCATCTAATAACCGGGCGGAAGAGCAACAAACCACTCTAGGCCGCAGGGATAGCTGGGAAAACCTCCGGCATCTCACCATATCGCGAGACCAGACTCAAGCTGGCGCATCTGAAAGAGAGAAGTTTGTCGCGCTAGAGGACTCGCGGCCTTCTGTGGGTGGAATAGCACCAGGTGACGCCGCGCAGCCAAGCACTCGCGCGATCAGCGATAGCCACTTACCAGGCTATACATCGCAACTCAGGCTCTCGAAACAGCAACAAAGGAACAGATTTTTACTAGCCAGACAGTCTCAACACAATAACCCCAACATGGACAACCAGCAACCTGAGAACCATGTCACCGCATCGTTACCCGCCAGGGACGACTACAACAATTCTGGAAAGGGTGAAGAGCTGTCAAATGCCATTCGGATTGCCCAGCTGGAAGATCAAATCCAAATGCTCCGCAACCAGCAGAGTTCTCTCAAATCCACTACCTCGCTCGTTTTGCACAAGATTCAAAACGTAACCTCAACCTACCTTGCCGAGCCCTTTTGGGCAGTCAATGATAAGCGTCAGCTGAGTCTAGTGGGGAACTTCTCACTCGCCGACGAAGAAGAGTACCTTCGCCAACGACTAGTTGTGGCCTTTGTGGTCTACAAGCACTATGAGCACACTTATCAGGCCAAGGCAATCAAAAAGGCCAAAGCCGAGGGCTCTATGCTGCCCGCCCCAGAACCAGCGAGAGAGATGATTCGGTTGCTATCCGATCAGATGATCTCGGCTATGGGTGCATTCATCGACGCCCAGCCAACATTCATGACCTGCTTTCCGGACTGGCAGTCCAAGAGGCCTCAGTTAGGACTCCCCAAGCAGATACTTGTCTTATGATCACTCACAAGATTGGGGGGATGTGGAAGCAGGTGTCCCCATGGCTCTCTTCACATCGCTCCATCCACGACCGAATGAGCGAAGGCGGAATTTGTTCTCCATGAAAAGTTCTAGCAGAATAAGGACCTTGCTCTGTCTTCAAATGTTGTGTGTCTTCCGTAAAAAACATCAAGCGTGTCCCAAGCCGCGACGGATACGAAAACTGAAGGCAGTGCTCGCCTAGAAAAATGACAACGCGCACCGGTTCCGCCTTCGATGAATCATCTTTGCCTCTGTCATGTTCGAGTTGGGGCGTCCCCTCTTGACATGCCGTCAAGGCAAGCTGACAGAAGGGACATTCTGGCCGATTCCATAGTTCATTCTGTGTGCTAAAGGATAACCGTCGGCGTTGAGTACCAGAGCCTTCACAAGCTCATCGTGGGATGGTAATTGTCGGCTTTGAGTCTCAAGACCACAGATTCTCTGGCAAAGCTCTGTGCATCGCGCTGTGTTTAGTGTCTCGCTCATTTGGGAATCCGGAACCGGTGGCTCGGGCGCTGTCAAATCAAACCAACCTGGTTGATGATGCCTGAAATACTAACCACTGTCTTGGATGTTGTTGAAGCTAGGCAACAGCGTAATCGTCGTAAGCAGAGAATGCGACCCAAATCGTGGTGGAGAAAACACCTCTGATCGGATCACGTTCCCTGTAAGTTGCCACAGCCACAGATGGGCCTTTGACGATGTCACTACGAAAAGTAGTACTCTTAACGTATATCTTCTCCCTCAGTTTTCACTCATCTTTATATATTAAGGAAACTAAAAAGTAATAATTATACTGTAGGGATGGACCGTCATCCGCCCAAGTTCGGCACAACACCAACCCAGAAGCGCGAAATGAACCGCTTCCCTACTCGACCAACAAACCTTCGTCAAAGCCTGGCCGACTTGTGTTTTTCCATCTCTCAGGGCCCGGTATTTACCTGTTCTCCATAGCTTCCAGGGGTCTACAGCGGAGGGAAATCATACTACGAGACCGGTATACAATGCGGGGAAGGCTTCTTCCCCGCAACGACCCTGATCAATGAACCAAACCCGCCGGGAACAGTGCCATTATAAGGTTAGTAGCCTCGTATAAACAAGGCAGCGTGGCTGGAATTAGGTTTGTCCATCATCTGCACGGTACGTCAGATACGTATCTAAAGAGGAGCGGTCTAGACAAACGAAGAGCCGTCTGATCCGTTTTCCCCAGACCAGTCCCAGCAAATAGCCTTGCCAAGGCCGTGATTCGTGGAACTTAATATCCCGGGACGTTCTACAATTGGTAGTAATGAATCAAGTCGGTAGAGGGATGAAATAGGTATCACTGCGATTGAACCGGAAGAATTAATATCGGGAACTCGTAGTGTAAGTATATATAGAGCGTGGGTGATCGTCAAGTATACTCCCTTCCAAGCGAGCAGGCGCATAATTATCGTGTTCAACATGTTACTTCGGGGTGTCACCATCTCTCTCCTCGCATCCACCTTGGCCTGGCCGGTCGCCGCTCTTCCTACACACGTGGAAGTCCCCGCGAAGACATACGCAAAATGCCAAAGGACGTCCAAGCACCACCCATTAGATGATTGCCCGAACAACACAATCTACGTGAGCAAGGAGAACTCGGCAGCGGACTTCAACAGCATCCAGGATGCGATTCTTTCACTCCCCAATAACACAGACCCCTACACCATCTTGATTGCACCGGGTGACTACACTGAGCAACTTAACGTCACTCGTCCTGGGCCTCTCACCTTGCTAGGAGTGAGCAACCGCCCGTGGAAGGGCGAGACGTACTCAAGCATCAACTACAAGACTGCTCGCAAGAACCAAGTCACGGTTTGGTGGGCGTCTGCAAACCACGACAGCTCGGGCAAGATTGTGGACAACGCTGTCACAAGCGTCCTGACTGTTGCGCCGACATGGGAATCCTCCAAGTCAGGGTTTGGACCGACCGGCTGGCCTGTGCCTGATGGCACTCCATTTGGATGCGAAGACTTCCGTGCTTACAACATCGACTTTCGCAACAATGCGGCTGATCAGTCAGATGGACCGGCGCACGCGGCAGGTATCAGTCGAGCTAATGCTGGCTTCTACTCGTGCGGCCTCTACAGCTACCAAGATACTGTGAGTATATAATGCCTTGGTCTAGTAAATATGAATTCTAATCACTGGACAGTTATTTGTTGGAAAATTGGGTAATGCCTTCTTTTACGACTCAATTGTTGCTGGTGAGGTGGACTTCTTGTATGGGTATGGCACACTGTGGATGGAGAAGTCAGCATTGACCCTTCGCAATTGCCATGGTGGGATCACCGCTTGGAAAGGTAAGATCAGAATAGTCCCTGATGTTGATTAGGAAATAGCTAAACGTTTCAGGCACAAACACGACATTTCAGAATAAATACGGCGCATACATCTCCAGGTCACAGATCCTCACAGCCAACTCCACCATCGCAGAGGAGATCAAGGGAACATGCCCTCTAGGCCGTCCATGGAACGAATTGCACCGCTCCATCTTTATGAAGACATACTTTGACGCGAGCGTTCTGCCTGGCGGCTATGTTGACTGGAATGGCGGGAGATTCAACGATCAGACCTTCATGGCAACGTACAGTGACTTTGGTCCTGGCTGGGATCTTGAGGCTGAGAAAGAAAATAACCGAACTATCGTTCTAGATGAGAGAGGAGTCAGCCCGTATGATACTCCGGCGGAGGTTTTCGCAACTGAGGATGGGAAGCTCGGGAATACTGGGTGGATTGACAAGAGTGTGCTTCCGAAGCACTAGCCGAAATATTGGGAAATCATATAATCTGAAAGCCTAAGTATACATTCCTCTGTCGCAATTGGTCGAGAGATTTATTGTTAGATCCGTCGCACACTTTTTGCCCTCGTTGTTAAGCAAGCAACGTTGGTACAACTGTAGGGTAGTAAATGATGGATTATCAGACCGGCCACCTCGATAGTTGAGACAGGAAATGACAAACGATAGCACTTATTATATGTGACCCCAAATTAAAATAGCAAAGACTAAAACGGTGCTTGAACAAGAATACAGTTGCCGGCCAATGAGAACAACTATCATTCAATATTCGCGCTTCATCCACGTCACCATTGTCGATGGGCAGCATGTGAGCGAGGTCAGCGCTGATCGCGTTTCAGAAATTTGCATGTTTCTACAAATTTAATTACAGCTTCTGGAACAATGAAGAGGAATGATTTATACTAAGATTTTTTACTTCCAGACAGAATAGAAATGGCCTTTTTCCAGCAAAGCCTTATCGTGGTCACCACTGCGATATCTGCCTCTGGACCTCATTCGCGTATCATGGGATCAGTTCATGTCCCGCTTCTCCATGGAGATCCGGGGATGGGGGCTTGATGTCGGCCCAGGTAGCACGGTGAGTTACAAACAAAGGATTGTATTCCTGGCCCTTCTCGGGCCAGAGGAACTGCGCACGACGCGTGTGCAGCGTCACCCTGCGGCCGCAATTAACGGAGAATGCGGGGATGCGACCCTTAGAGACACAGTTGGAAAGCCTGATTGAAGTGAACAACAACTGGGGTGGTATCAATGGTCGAATGAGGTGTCTGTCCTGTGCACCAGTACGGAATAGTGACGCCCACTTGCCGATATGAGTAGACTCGCGGAACTGATCTCCCGGGATGAATGAACTGAAACCCAGACAGCTTTCGGTCCTCTACGGGCTTGATTCGAGAGAATCATCGGTTTGCTTCGTAGAGGAAGAAGACTTGGCATCTGCAATCTCGCAGCACAGCATCTGCTCCGCTTCACCCCATCCCGGCAAACCCCCATGAAATACGCCTCCAGCGTGCGGGGTGAATCGTGCCTCCGAGGCTCCACACCCCGGGGAACTGACCCGTCTCAGTTCAGCCGGGAGCATTAAGTTAGTATCTACTCCGTAGTCTAGGTAGTTACCGGTGGCTTGGCAATGCAACCGGCAGACGTCCCTCCGAATGGCTGTTGAACCCAGTCCATCCGCGTACCTCCGAGGATGTCCCCGAGGATGTCACTGTAGTCTAGTCTTGGAGTTGGCCATGTCACCGGCAATCCTCTCTCCGACCGGCTCGTGACTTCGGGACGTGCTCCGCGGGTATCTCCAGGTCGCTGCACTGTATGCGAGGTGTGCCAACGCCGCTAACTCTATTTGCAGAGTCCAGGCCTTGGCTGTGTCTAGTGGCGCTCTGGAATCCGGGGTATCAGTGGCTTGCGTCAGTGCCTAAGGAAGATGTGGCGGGAGGCGATGGCGGGATTGATGGCTTCATGTTTCGGAGAGTGGTATTGGTAGTTGTAGCAATGGCAATCAAGGAACTAGTATAAGTAGTAGTCGCCTGCACACGGGATGTTTTGTTCTGGGATCCTCGCTATCAACACTCAGTTCGACTCGCAAGCACCCGATCCAACGTCAACCGCTCTCGATCGTGTCCCTTCCCAATTGGCGACTGTCCAACCGCCACCATGTTGAAACCTTCGATGGAGCACGTCAGTAACCACGACAATGTCGAGGCCTTGAACGATTCGAACCTCCACCAT
The DNA here is from genome assembly GCA_019137265.1 of Neonectria coccinea. Lineage (NCBI taxonomy): Eukaryota > Fungi > Ascomycota > Sordariomycetes > Hypocreales > Nectriaceae > Neonectria > Neonectria coccinea. Next base: position 146,875 of record WPDF01000039.1, on the reverse strand, counting down.
GCCGCGGAGAGAGGTCAAGCTGCGACAGACAAGTAAGCAATCTTCGATCACTACGCGTTGTAGAGACGCGCACACTAACCTGGCGCAGATACGGCCATTCTCTCGTGCAATACGACCCAGCAGCTGAGCGCCGCCTGCGTCTCAAAATCGACTTGTACATCATCCCCACCGTTTCGATGCTCTACCTCTTCTGCTTCATCGACCGCGCGAACATCGGTAGGCCACAATATCTACAATACTGAGAAACCCGCCCCTAACGTCTACCTCAGGAAATGCAAAGATTGCCGGCCTCGACGTCGACCTCGGCATGAAAGGCTACGACTACAACGTCGTCATATCCGTCTTCTACATATCCTACATCCTCTTCGAGATCCCCGCGAACCTCCTCTGCAAATACATGGGCCCTGGATGGTTTCTTCCCATTACCACGCTGCTCTTCGGCGTCACGTCGCTCGGCACCGGCTTCGTCAAGACGATCCCTCAGGCAGCTGGAGTCCGTTTCCTCCTCGGTATCTTCGAGGCTGGAATGATGCCCGGTATTGCGTACTACTTGTCCCGCTGGTATCGCCGTTCCGAGCTGGTGTTCCGTCTGTCGCTTTACATCGTCATGGCACCTCTGGCTGGAGCATTCGGCGGGCTTCTGGCCTCGGCAATCCTCACCCTCGATCACTTTGGTTCACTGCATCGCTGGCGCATGATCTTTGCCCTCGAGGGTATCATCACCATTGGGCTAGCCTTGCTTAGCTTCTTGACACTGACCGATCGACCCGCGACGGCTCGCTGGCTCAGCCAGGAAGAGAAGGATCTTGCTATTGCGCGCGTTAAGTCGGAACGCGTCGGAACCACCGTAGTGCTGGACAAGATTGACAAGACAAAACTCTTCCGTGGAATCCTGTCACCCATCACGCTTAGCACATCATTCATTTTCCTGCTCAACAATGTCACCGTCCAAGGCCTTGCATTCTTTGCCCCAACCATTGTCAAGACCATTTACCAGGACAAGAGCACAGTTCAACAGCAGCTATACACAGTCCCTCCTTACGTCGTTGGAGCATTCTTCACGGTGCTGCTCCCTCTGATCAGCTGGCGCATCGATAGGCGACACATCTTCTTCATCATGTGTGCACCGATGTGCATGATCGGTTACTGCATGTTCCTTGGCACGGAAAACAATTCAGTCCGCTACGGCGCCACGTTTCTCATCGCGTCGTCCTGCTTTGCACTTGGGCCGCTCACCAACGCGCAAGTGTCGGCAAACGTGGTGAGCGACACAGCTCGCAGTGCAGCAATTGGCATGAATGTCATGATGGGCAACGTGGGTGGATTGATCGCCGGCTGGTCGTTTCTTCCCTGGGACGCACCGAATTACCACGTTGGCAACGGGCTGAACTTGGCGACTTCGGGAACAGTCCTCATCGTTAGCACACTGACGCTGCTGTGGATGAAGCAGGATAACAAGAAGAAGGATACTTGGGACGTTGATGGGGCGCTCAGTGGGATGACGCAGCAGGAGATTGAGGACTTGGACTGGAAGCACCCCGCGTTCCGTTGGAAACCTTGAATCGGCCACAATAGCTTCTTTTTTATAGAAGAAGGGCTGGGTGATGTTTGCTGCATGCAGGAGAGATATCTCAGCGTTCTGTTATCCTCGTTTTGCAAAAAGAATGGACCTGAACTTGAACAGATTCAAATCCCATGATTTCGGTGAATGTCTATGTCACATACGGTGTTCTTTGTCTTGATTGTTCATATCATTGAGAAGCGACTTGACTCGACTGTTCTTCACGGCGCTTACATCCAAAGGCGTGTGAAGATCTTGGCACCGGGTGTCGCAGCTGGGAGCACATCGACATCTATTGCATCTGGGGAGGTTTATGATGTTGAATGTAACCTTTGACCTCTTGCTATTCTAGCGAACCGATGCCAGTTTGCACATGATTTGATCCATATAAATAGGTAGGAATCGCGGCATCTACTATGACTGGATAGTAAGGGAAACATACTATCTAGGATAACCAGGTTGCCAGGTCATTGGGGGCATCAAGGTTTATTGAGGAGACCAAAATGCTCAGTCTTTACAAGTTCAACGGGTCTAGAAAGCTTGTCGTGTGGGGGAACCCTTGTGGTAGCCTCGAAGCATCCTCAATGACACATCGCACAAAGGTCACCCACCACAAGGGTTACACCTCGCAAACTTTGCAAAACCCTATCGTTCGAGTAATATATAAAGCGTCAGCGCCCTGATCCATACAGCTATTCTAGATCAGTACTCGCAAAGGAACATTCTTCAAAATGGCCCCCGACCTTCCTCAATCCCACACGACTTGCAACTGGCAGGACCTGCCTGGAGAAATCCAATATATGATCTTAGTACTCCTCGCTGAAGCTGAGCATCATAATGGGAGATCTCTTGCCGGGTATGCTGGGGTTTCTAGAGACTGGCAACCAGTCTTTGAAAAGATCACATTCGGCAAACTCCGAGTCATGTCATCTGAGCTTGAAGATCTTCAAGCTATCTTCAAAGTGACACGCCGAAGAAAATATCTCCAACACTTAGGCTTCGCACTTCAGCTCCCTAAGCATCAGCGTATCTTCACAAGGGGATTAGGCTTCACAGAAGAAGAAGTAGCTATGGCTCAGATGATGATCCTTAGAAGTGCAGACTTCTTGTTTCCAGGACTTGTCTCTCAACAGGAACAGAACAATGTTGCATTCACCAAGGCAATTTGCAGCCTTTTTCGAATTTTAGGCACTTGGACACAGCAAGAAAGCTATTCCAGCGGCATCGGCCTAGAGATAATTGCGGACTCGGAAAGCTATTGGCAAGATATCGCAAGAAGGATCCGAATACGCGCTGGGCCTATGGTCGTCTATACGGAGTTCCCTCGAGTATTCTATGAACCACAGGGTTTTCAAGCTGTGGATGTTCCCCCAATATTATGGGAGCAATGCCTCTGTGCCAGCGAGCAGGACTTTCACTTCACGCTCGATTTCGATCTCACCGCGTCTCTCATCTCCTCCGCCACGATACCAAAAGTACACATCATCACTGGCCTATCCATTCTCCGGAAGACTATCCGTCACTTTGAACATAGGGCTATTGGCGCAATCATTGAACATCTTCCACTTCTTACGGAACTCAACTGGGAATTCTGGCCGCGAGCACACTGGATGACGACACACGCATTTGATAAGGATCTTAGTGAGGTCATACCAAGCTGGCCTTTATCACTGAAAAGAGTGCGCATTGCTCGCCAGGAGCGCTTTCATTATCCCACTCACACTGGGAACAACCGTTCTGGGAGGCACAACCCACATCTCACACCGCTCGGATCAAAGATGACCTGCCTTTCCCAGCAGCTGACGCACCTCTCTATCGAATACCGCATCGATGTACATGGGTTTTTCACGATGGGCTCTCAACAATGTCTTGGCCTTCAACAATTGGTTTTACGATCAAACAAAATGATTTTACATAGCTTTCCAGGCGTGACGAACCGTTCTCTCAAGATAGCAGCAGCTCATATTACACTATATATGCCTAAGCTGAGATTCTTCGCCCTATATACGGCTGGTAGGTTTGGCGCGGAGTGTTTCAGCTACGAGGTCCGGGATGGCGTTGCTTCCATTGGTGTCAGAAGCAACAGGCCTTTTCAACTAGATGAAGATTGCTCTAAGGCTTGGCAGGCTGTCGCCAGCGAGCACTGCGAGGGTGGTGTAAGATGGAGTGTTGAGACTTTGCCTGTAGAGGAGGTCAGAGTCTGCATCTTGAATATTCTGAAAGGGCAAGCCATGGCTACACGCGATTAGACATTATTAGGCATTTCTAGTCTTTTGGTATCTCTCTAGATAACACCATCTCAATTTTCACGACTCAAGATTCCCAATTCTCATCACGATGTTTACCGTATACTCGGTCATTAGCTTTTGCGAACAGCATCAATGAGTAGGCAAGAGGAATAGTGAGAGCAAGTGATGTTGCGTTCTACTTGAGTTTTCCAAAGAGTGTATTGATGTATTCTGACCACTAACCAAGCATTCGTGCTTTCACGACCCAGCTGATACGTGTAATTGAGTCGTTACTTTTTCTCCCAATAAAGTAGCTCTTGTACTCTTGTGCCCGTCCCTCTAATACTACAATAGTTCTTGCCACGCATTCTAGCCTCAGCGTTTAAAACTGCCTTGTAGGTAGCGACCTCTATTCTTCTGCTCAGTCACCAGGCCAAGGCTACGCTGGCGGCTCTCCGAATCGTTGCCAGATCATGGTGCTTGAGAAGACAGGCCGCAGCAGCGGCAAGATCCATGAGTCGAGTCATGATATAGCCTAATAAGGGCACCGGCGACCTGCTCAACTCAGCGTTGATAGATCTCTCGTCCTTGGGGTTTGATGTTCCGGGACGTACGTCGGTACACGCAACACACTACGCTGCCGTGGCATCCTACGGTTCCCTTGCAGTAAGCTGATGGTATGCAGGCAATGCCCTCTGCTTCGCGTCCTGCTCTCGACTGGCCTGGATGTCGCGACACTGGGCCCTCATCGATGTCACGTCACCATATTTCGCGCCCACACTTCAAATGCCGGTTTTTGGAGCCGAGGTGGGGAACCTTGGAGGGCGTAACATGTGTTCTCGCCCACCCACCTTCTCCAGTTAAGCTAACCAATGGGCTGGATCTCATTTATTAGATTGATGACCTATCCTAATCAGGATTCTGATTCAAACTCAAATAGCTCCAGATCAAGGCTGTTACTAGTCTTGCTCACTTACTTGCCACTGATCATCTCCTTTCCAAAGACAATAATGGACCAGCAAATACCCCAGCGCCAGAAGGCAGCGGTCATTGAGAACCCCGGACAAACCGCAAAGATCAAGATCCAAGACGACATCCCAGTTGGGGAACCTGGAGAGAACCAAATTCTTGTTAAGCTTGCCTTCAGCGGTATCTGGTACTTGTCCTGGTGGAACCATCTAAGAGAATCTATCTAATGTTCTTTACAGCGGATCGGAAATTCGAGCTTTTCTTGGATGGAGCCAGTACAACCCCATCGTGGGCCATGAAGGCGTGGGCATTGTGGTCAAGGCAGGCGAGCAAGTTGCCGCTTCTATGCTCGGTAAGCGAGTTGGCGTAAAATGGGTCTTCAGTGCGTGCGATCAGTGTTCCATTTGTCTGAAAGGCCTCCCAAACAACTGTCCAAATCAGCTCAACACAGGCCGGCAAGTCCCGGGAACGCTGCAGCAATATGTCGTGGCGGACGCGAGGTTCGTGAGAAGCATTCCGGATGAGGTCCCAAGCGAAGTGGCAGCACCCTTGCTGTGTGCCGGTCTTACTATGGCAGGTGCTGTGTCAAAGCTCGATGCCCACTTGTCGAATGGCGATTGGGTTGTCATCTCTGGATCAGGCGGTGAACTTGGCCATCTGGGCGTCCAGATTGCTACCAGACTGCGGGGATTCCGAGTCATCGCCGTCGACTCCGGGCAATCCAAACGAGACTTGAGCCTCAGCTGCGGTGCACAGTTCTTCGTCGATTTTGCCAAGGACGACGTGGAAAAGAAAGTAAAGGAACTGACAGGGGAGGGTGCACACGCAATATTAGTGGTCTCAGGCGCTGAGGAAGCCTTCAAGATTGCCCCTAAACTGGTCCGAAACACGGGGTTGATTATCACTATCGGGCTCCCGTCCAACGATTTTAATATTCCAATGCCCGCATCGCTGTGTTCAGCTCGAGGTAAGATACTTGTAAGTCCAGAACCGAGGCAAGAAGCTAACCAGTTCGTCAATGAAGCATTAACGATTACTGGCGTCGCAACAGGAACCGAGGATCAGATGCAGGAGCTCCTGGCTCAAGTGACAGCGGGAAAGATTAGCCCGGTTATTACAGTTGTCGAGTTTTCTGAGATTCCGGAAATATTCAATAAGCTCAAGAGCGATAGTATTGTAGGTCGGATAGTTGTGAGGATACCATAGAGTCAACCAGAGTTCCGACTACAAGACAATGGCTAATAAGTACAATCAACGCTCTCGAGGACGGCGAAAAATAGAAGCTGTTCACTCCTAGATCTGAGGTTCTTATCTAATCAGTAGGCGCACCTTGAAATTGACTACAGAGGTTCGATTGATTGTAAGTTATTCCAAATATTCCCGAGCCATATCCAGTGCCCTGTGGGAGACGTGTAAAAGTCCAGCGTAACAGTCAGGAGACGGAGCAACTTCCAAGGTCGTGATTTTCAGACCACCTGGCTGATACCAACATACTCGGAGACGAAACTCAAGCATATCAAAATTCATTTCCGTTTCTAGAGCTGAGCTCCTGCTGTGTTTTTGGCCCCGGTTAGATTTGCCCGCATCAAGAATCCGGGCCCCTTGAACCCAAACTTGCGAGACTCGGGCAACATGATCCTAGTTGCTGTTGGGTTCAGTCTCAACCTCTAAGGCATCCAATGACTTCTCCACCAACGTGGTCAGCCGGTCAGGGCCAGATCACATGAACGGGGCCATAGGTTTCGGCTAGCCTCTAACCGTCCCATTCGATGATGGTTGCCATGCGGCAAACGCTACTCGCGTACCCTAAGATACTACTATCGAGGCGGTTGCACCCCCTCCAGTTTCGAGCCGTGGGGCTGTGAGAAAGATCCCACGATCCATAGCTCATCACCTCTAAGATGATGACTAGCACTACCTTATGTTTCATATATCTTCTCTTCCGCCTTCTTCTTGCCTAACTCCAACATAGGAATAAGAGGAGATCTTACAGCTTATGACGGGGCCTAGGAATATCAACGAGAGCCGGCTCCTCAGGTTTCAGGGCCGACTTAGTAAGTTGAGGAGGAGAGATCGCTGCTCAACTGCCTGTCAGTGGTTAAACTCAGAGACAGTCACAGCAATGGCAGACTCGTGTATTTACCGATTATCTCCGTGTAACGGAGCCCGGCGAATAGCCGAGTCTCGCAGGTCCTTGAGTTGTGTTGAACCTCCCGCCAGGTCACGCCATGGGCTCAGAATGCCTGCCTTGATCGGCTCTGTGGATGGAAGGCCTTGAAGACCGCGTTATAGAGACATGCCTCCACTTCATCTGACTCGTATAACGACTCCAAGCCAGCTACCCGTGTAGCTGTAGGTTACAATGCTAGCAGATTATAATTAGTGTGGCTAACAAACTCTCAAAATTGCAGTTTGTTTTTCGGATTACACACCTACCAACGAAGACGTTGTCAAGGAGTCGATAAGGCCCTTTGTAAATGGCCGGTTGAAACTAACGTGCCAAAGTCACACCTGAGTTGCCGTATCGTCTGCTCACACTCCATTCATCCGAGAAACATGGTCGAGGAGGAATGTAAACGAGTCTGCCTTTCAAAAAGCTTGACAGATGAGATGGCCAGCGCTAGACTCAACTTTATAATGCTATGTAGTAAGAAACCCCCGGGAAGCTCAAATCAGATCAATGGGAGATGTAGGCAGGTCAAGCAGTTGGTCCAATTTTGCGTGTATTAATCTGTAGCCCTAGTGAGTTAGCACTTTCCTTCCACCAGTCTCGAAAAATAGAGAAAGCCCCACACGTTATACATTGAAAAGAAGCGTGATGAGAATACTGTTCTGTCTAAACCATTGCAATTGACCAACCATATAATCAATCAAGACGTAACAACGGTGCCATTCTAGAAGGCCTCCACTGATTCAATCAGAAACCAAGTGCCTCGCAAATAAGGTGGATGACGGGATCCGGGTTTATCTCAGCTCCGTTACGGCTCCCAACCAACAAAGGGCACGGTTGAGCTAATAAAGAGCGCAGCATTAGTAATTATGTCAAGCCCGCTTCTTACACCAACCCATCATTCAACTCAATCTCTAATTTCCCCACAACATGCCAACTCGTGGCCGCCCTGCTAAACGACCCGTTACGCCACCAGACCCGACGCTTCTATCTCGACCAGTGCCTCTGACACGAGCATTTCCTGTCCTGTCTTATGGGTCAGGCGCCGCAGCAGATGTTGTCGCCACCGTAAAACCTCTCGAAGACTTGAAAGCAGAGGCGGGGTTGGCAAGGGGGTCTCACCCCTCTCTGGATGGGATCCTGGACTTGCTAAGAGCAGTCACAGACTCGGAGAACGTGTGCCATCGCGAAGATGGGTATTCGGTACGGGATGTCACATGGGGATTCTACGTTTTCGTGGTTTCATACTCCGATGTTGCGCAGGAGAACCTTCCGCAAGCATTAGAGAACATGGTCAAGGTTACGGAGCGCGGGTGCTGGATTCAAACAGCTAGGCCGTTTGCGGAAGAGGCAGTCAAGCGGTTCAAGCTGGATGTGATAGAAGACCGAGAGGCACTGCAAAATGCATCAGATGATCGCATCAGAGAGGAATTGCGTGCTCAGGTTCGAGATTTGCAGCTAACCGACGACGACGATGATCACCTACCCTCTCCCCCACGTTACCAGTACTGCCTCGTCCTGGATGAAGCAGCCATCTTGATGCTTGCGCATCTTGAGTTTCCTCAGGACTCGAAAGATGATTATGGCACGTTCGAAACGAAAACCGTCAAATTACGGCCCTCGGTAAACTATGGGTCGACTTACCGCGGCGCTGGGCTTTTGGAAATTACTGTATTGGGTTGGGTTTACACTCTACTCAGTGGAGCCGGCGAACTCATGGAGAATTGGCACCCCTTGAACGGGACTCCATAAGTTGAAGCAATAGCTGCATATTTGGGCAGCTGGTAGATTTCTAGTAAGACTCATTAAGCTAAAACCTACCTTTCTCTTAAATAGCATTTAGCCAAGTTGTTTATACTTCTATCAACCGCGTGGGGCGTACTAGTGAGTATAAATATGTTTGCTCAGCCGTAAACTCGGATGAAGAGTATCCGTAAAGATTTGTGATGCTCTTAGAAGAGTAGCATGGCGCTAAGAGTGTTCCAAAATACGACAACCGTGGTCTTACTAAGCTGACTTAGCCCTCCTGAATCACGACGAGCCTTCCAAGATTCCATCTTCCCCGGTCTATCGTGGGCAGTCTTCATTCGGCAACAGTGTATGCCAATACGATTGAGTTGAGTGTCGGCTATGCAATATTTTGTTCTCGGCGTGAGCGCGGATGATCTCCCGTAAAGACATGGTGACATTCTACAAGAAGCCCACATCCGCAGCGTATCAGCGCTTGCAGCTGACGGAGGTAAGAATTTACAGGCACTTGCAATGGAACATGAGCCCTTGAAGGAGGACCCATTAGCAGCCTCATAGACGAACGAGCTCGGGAACTTTCTTCCGTTCCCGAATGGCCCAGATAACGAGGCTTCCAGTGGTATTGAGGCACAATTTCAGCTGGACGCCACGTCTTCTCTGCTAACACTGCATTTCCGACGATCTGAGTCTCCTTAGGGCGGAGCTAAGATCGTCACCCTGTCATCATGGAGGGGACCCCGCTGACGCCGTCCATTGCGGCTGACCAGCGCGGTTCCTATTTGTCCGGACAAAGTCGAAGAGGCTCTTCGAGACCCAGGTCGAGAGTGTGCCGGCTTCACCATGGCGTTGGATGGTTCGACCCGCCTCAAATATTTGGGGGCCTCATAAATGCATCGTGTCCCCGGCGTCGCATCCTGCGTGAGACTGTCTGCTCGAACGCGCTCGCTAATTCTCAACTCCACGATGCGTCTCTCCCTCTCTGGCACACTCGCGAGCCTGGCTCTGCTCGCATTGGCAGACGCAGACGCCCAAACGATCCCAGACCAGTTGACAAGCGCCATCAGCGATTACCCTGGCCTCTCCCTCTTTCGCTCGCTGCTGCTTTCGTCGCCCGATAGTCTTACTACCGCCCTCGCCAAAAAGACCACCAACATTACGGTTCTAATCCCCACCGACGACGCCATCACCAAGTACCTCTCGACATCCGGAGTCTCGAACCTCACTGATCTCACCGCTGAAGATGTCCAAACCTTCTTCCAGTACCACACAATGGCCGCCTCCCTGAAGGCTGTGGATTTCGAGAGCCCCAGGGGCATGACCGTGCCGACTTTATTGCAAGAGGAAAAGTTCAACAACAGAAGCGCTGGTCCCGTGATGCAACAGCAGTTCCGGGCGCAAGCAGAAGGCCAGGTTTTGGTCACCTCGGCGCAGAACAGTAGTTCAAGCAAGGCGAAGAGGCAATCCACTGGTCCGACTGTGGATTTGAGAGCGGGACTGGCTCAGGATACAGAGATGACGGCCGTTGATGGCTCCTGGGGGCCCAAGGATGCCAATTCCTTTCAAATTGTTGACAGGTAAGCTCAAGCGCGACTACCAAACCCAGCATCTCGGAGCGGTATTAACATCTTAGTAGCGTTCTTATTCCACCCAGGAATTGCTCAACAACAGTTCGGTCTTTCAGCGACAAGAGACTCGATGCCTTCGACACCGTGCTGAAGAGGTCCGGGATGTGGCCCATTATCGACACCTCCTTCAACCTGACATGCCTCGGGCCGTCGAAAGAGGCCTTTAGCAATGCAGGGAATCCGCAGACCTCACTCTCGAAGAGCGATCTCACAGATACCTTGCTGTAAGTTTATGAGAATTCTTGCCAGTTGCATTACCTTTAGTGACAATGCTGACCGGTGTTGAAGATTGCATACCTTGAAAGAAGTCACATACACAAACTACCTTGAGGACGGAATGCTTTTAGAGACTCTCAACAACCTGACTGTCCGCGTCAGCATCAAGAACAACGACATCTACTTCAACAATGCCAAGGTCATTGAGGCGAATGTTCTCACTAACAACGGTCTTATTCACATGTTAGTCTCTCTCTGAGATCGCGAAGACTCTTGTCTCTCCTCTGTTTTGCATTACTCACACGTCTTAGTCTTGATTCCCTGATTGAAATCTACGAGTCCGACCAGTCAAGTAGTACATCCAGCGACGATACGCCAAGTTCCACAGCCACAAGTGTCTCCACTGACTCGACTGGCGCTGCAAGCGCTCAATCATTTGGTTGCTCATGGTTGTTCGCTTTCATTGCTTGCTTAATGGCAATGTGACAAGATAAAAGTGCCTTAGAGGGATGATATCTGCTACGCCGAAACATTATCAATTTATAATTGCTTTGTGAATGAGCAAGCCATTCATTAACCGTCATGTACACTCGAACGCCACTCGCTGCAACCTGTTCGTCCGTTGGATCAGTCAATCTGTGAGCCAAACCTCAAGCTGGTTGCAGCAGCAAAGCCAAGATTTGAAAATTCTCAGTCAGGGTAGCAGCGCCTCATAATTCGTTGGTCTAACAGATTCAACAGATTACATGCCCATACTATGGCTTCATTGCGCGGCTTCTCGGTTCTAAACCCAGTTGTCAACGCTGTAGGATATTTCTGTCGGTCCAGAACATATCTGTGACGATACTTAGCAAGGAATTCCATTCTACGACAAAGTAACGAAGGAGAAGTTGATAAACGTCAATTTCGATGCTGGTTTATGCCTTTGGCCGAGTGGAGGCGTAGCTTTCTTCGTAAGATATATGGGCGAAACTCCAAGTGAAGTCTACGTAGAGGAAGCCCCGTCCGCCTCATCGAATCGTACTGATTTAATGCTCACACATTTTGTAGAAGACCAAACATTCGCGACTCCTTCGTCCTTGCGTCGCTGAACTTACCCTGTACCCAGCCCAGCGCACTTGCGCTAAGAGGAACTACTGATTTACGAAATAGCGAGGCGTCAAATAGCTTTTGGGCTAACCCCAGTCTCGTTTAGGGAGGGTCTACTGACAGAAAATCCACTGGTTGCTGATGGTCAACTTCCCCCTGCTTTAGCGTTGTGTGGCTGCTGCCAGAACAGCTGTGCCAGCTTGTATTCGTACTAATTCCAATAGCTACGACGGAGTCAAGGATTATAGTGTAATAAATTGGTGTGAACTGGATGAAATGGGGGTAATTATTGCCTCCCTCATTTATCTTCCTCTTTGGCGATCCCCTCTCAACTTTCAGATTTTGAACTCCCTCCAACCTTCGACAGAGAATGACGCGAACAAGACTGATCGTCGCCGTCGTGGCAGCCCTAGCAGTGTCTGGTATCGACGCTGGCCCTTGTAAGGCGAGTTCCTCCGACGCCTTGTCCACCGAGACAACCGCGACCATTTCTTCCGAGACGACAACATCGGCCACTGCGACCACCACCGCCGGGCCAGAATGCACGCTTTTCGACCCGAAGCCAGCACAGGCTATCTGTGGACAACTTGGCTTCCCTCCAGGAAATATCATCGCTAGTCGGGAGGACGTTGAGCTGGACGAGTGCGCTGAGGCGTGCCAGCAGACGACGGGCTGCCTCACCTTCAGCTTCAGCGGTGGAAACTGCATCCTCTACACGGACTCTGGGCTCAAGATGAGGAACCTTCCTCGTACTGTGGGACCTCCTTGGTATGAGATGGAGTGCTGGGACTGTGATGGTGCTCCAACCACGACCGCATCAGCGACGACGGCAACCTCTACATCCTCCAGCATCCCAATCATCACAGTTCCGCCTTAGTCGTCAATGACCGCAACCCTACCGTGTCCGTTAGTCACCCTGGCTCCAGATTCTCCTCACCTTGGTCTTCCTGTGGCGTCCGTGGTGCAATATTCACTGGGGCCGGGAGATGTCTACTCAGTGGTCGGATGGAACGAGTTCTGTTTTGGCAGCTACGTTTACGTGCTGGATACATGCTTCGAGCGTGAAGAGACGACAGCAGGGAAAACTTGGGAATAGCTTTGCCCACTGTTGTGAACAGTGGTATACAACGTTGGCTAATGCGCCTTGGGCGCCAACAGTGCCATATGCTCTCGAATTTCGGGATCAACACTGGACTTTTATCACATTCATCATCGTCGAGATCCTGATTCCCATCAGTGCACTGTATAGAACCATAGCAGAAATACGGAAGAATTTGGAAACAAGTACCCAGTCCGCCACATGTGAGATTCATGGAGTTGAAAACCAGTTAAGAGTATAGTCATGCAGCCATTAGAAAAGTCCAGCAGTGATAATCTACCACGTAGCATACTCCCACCATCCTGTTATCCCCCCATGGCGCATGCATATTCCTTCTCTTTTATATTGACTCCCGTAGTGAATAACTTCCTGGCAAATGAGAAGAAGCATGATGGTCACTGGCCAGTAATACTTGATGTTTACGCGCCAGTGCATCACCCCCCTACATTCATTCACCTCGCTCAGTTCGGGAATGCTGGCGGAGTACCGAATCTTGTAGAAAACAGTACTGTCCATACTTGGTAACATCCAACTGCTCGTATAAAGGCGATGCGGCACCAACGGACGGCCGTTTCAGCTGTGTCAACTCACAGAACTCGTCCCACTATAATCTCTACACGGCGAGGCTGACCTCGATGGAGCTGACAACAACGTTGAACAAATGGGGAGACCTTGCTGCATTAAGTCAGGCAAGTGATGCACTAACGCTTAGCGGATTCAATAACGCCGGCCGTTGAAGACTCTTGCGGGAATGGCATCGGCTATACGAGAATGTGGCTGGAGATATTTCAATGGCAGCAAGCCCGTTGAATATTGAAAAGGGAGTTTGGTAGATTCTGTCGTCGTCTTCTAGCGTTGCTTCTGACTCCTCCATCTCTGCCTTAAATACACTCGATTATTCGCGCACGATGAAGTTCGTCTTCACCATCTTAGCCGCCATCAGCGCCGTGGGCGTCAACGCCGTGCCGTGTCACCCATCTTCCACCACCACAGCGGCCGCCACAACGCCCTCTTCCGCCTCGACCGATCCATGCCCGACTGTTGTCCCCAAAGACGACCCCAACAACGAGTGCAGCATCCGCGGCTGGGCGTACGGCAATGTTCCGTTCATCGGCCAGGAGGAGCAGCCGACGCTCAGCGACTGCGCCAAGTCATGCCAGGCCCACAACGGCTGCGTGGGTGTTTTGTACGGCGGATCGACTTGCATCCTGAGGGGTGGCATTCAGGAGATGGATGCGGACGAGGGTTCGCCTTGGATATGGTACACTTTGGATTGCTTGGAATGTTCGTCATGATATAGCTAGCATTTTAATAGTCCTTGCTCTAGGGTTGTACCTGGGACCATCTCCCCCGGTAATAATAATTGGACCCAAGTTGTCTAATCCTACAAGTATTCTGGCTTCTCGCTTAATACTGCCTTATTTGAGGGGAATAATTATTGGCGGGATTACATTAGTCCATAGGACAAGGTGAACGTAGAAGCTAGGAGTGTGCTTCCCAACGGGAGGCCTCACAGGATTATTCCAGGTTCAGATTGAGCGCTGGCATGCTAGGTCAGGCATCGACGCGCTTAAGACCATCAGCAGAAGACAGTTAAAGACGAATGATTCTGAACCTTTGGGATGTATTTTTTGTCCATATTCGTATTGAATATTCTGCGTTGTTAAAGCCAACGTAGTAAGTATTTATGATAGAAACCCCCCATCTGCTCGACTTCCAGAGCAGGGCGTTTGGGACGAGGAAACCAAGGCTTCATCAATCAGTGAGCGTATTTCCCCCTCTGGCTGCCCGATGCATGTGCTGCATTATTACTTCGTCAAAAATACCATAAATCATTCAGATGCTGGTTGCGCAGTAGCAAAACATTGAGGGTAAAGGTGTTTAAAGAAGCCGCAAAATTGAGCCAGATTGAAGGGTAAGTGATGGTATGTCCACGTGGTATAGAGTAAGACGGAGGAGAGCTCGTGGGAGCCGGGTGAGCATTTCTTGGCCTGGAAGATACCTAAATATAGACAGCTGACTTGATGTGACAAAGATTAACCACCTACCATTCCTGTCTATAGCCAGGCATTTCTCTCCCGTCTGTGCGTATAGTCACCGCTACGCCGAGCAGGCCGAGCCAGACGACGTATTCTGCCGGCAAGCAGCTCCGCGTCCCGCGAACCCCAGATGATCGCCACCAGGAAATCCCCGAATCATTCATCGTCCTGCAAGCGAGGTTGCATCCGGGCACCCTTCACCCCGCATCTTGAACGCGCCTACCCCGGTGATCTTCTTCTAACGTCGTCCCGACTGGACGGCTAAATGTACTTTGACGGAAGCTTACTCCGTGGGCTAATTTGACCGCCTTGGTGTAGAAGGAGCGCAGAAGAAGCCCGCGTCGTCGTCTGTCGGCAGAACGAGAGTGTATGTCTAGGCTTCGGCTTGGTAGTTATAAAACTGTATCAATTCCCCACTGTTTCGTGTCATAAAGGCTAACCATCCATCTCCAGCATCATTCAAACCCAGCATTGACTGAACCGACACAATGGGTTTCCCTTCTCGCCACAAGGAGACTGGCGTCTCCGACGCCGTGCTCACGGGTATTGTGGAGAAGGACACAGTGCCCTGGTACAAAAAGCCCAACCTGCGCATCCTCTACCTTCTGCTGTTCCCAACCTGCATGGGCGTGGAGTTGACGTCTGGGTTCGACTCTCAGCTCATCAATGCTCTCCAGCTGTCGGATTACTGGAAGGCCTGTACGTTGTTTTGAAACCTAGTGCAGTTGGTGATCAACCGTGCTGACATGTTCAGATTTCGACGATCCTCAGGGCAGTCTCCAGGGTATCATCGCAGCTGCTTACTCGCTGGGCGCCATTCTTTCACTGCCTCTCGTCCCAATTGTCAACGATAGATTGGGTCGCCGATGGAGCATTTTCCTTGGCAGCGCTGTCATGGTGGTTGGAGCCCTCATCCAGGGTTTCTCGCAACATGGTAAGTTCTCCAATCCAGTCCTCTCGACATTTTACCGCGTAGAAAGCGGATCCTAGAGATATTAGGTCTTTGGGACTGACTAAAATAGTCGCAATGTACATTATTGCTAGACTTATCCTGGGTTTTGGCATTCCAACGTGCATTGTTTCCGGCAGCAGTCTTATCGGAGAGTTGGCGTATCCTAAAGAACGACCTATCATGACCTCGCTCTTTAACGTGTCCTACTTTGTTGGTATGTTTATCCTTGCACTTATTCCTAAATACATCCAAGCCACTCCCTTTACATGACATGCCACACACACTAACGTACTCAGGCCAAATCAGCGCCGCTGGCATCTGCTTTGGAACGAACAACATCAACAGCCATTGGGGATGGCGCATTCCATCGTTGTTGCAGATCTGCCCATCACTCCTTCAGATGTCCTTCGTCTTGTATGTGACCGCGACTTGCTTCCCATGAAGCTCATAGAACTGACCCTCGTAGCTTTCTCCCAGAGAGTCCCCGTTGGCTCGTTACCCGAGACAGAAGCGAAGAAGCACATGACATTCTTATCAAGTACCATGCCGAAGGCGACAGAAACTCCGAGTTTGTCACGGCCGAGATGGCCCAAATCAGCGCCACTCTAAACATTGAGTTTGAGGCTTCAAAGAAATCGTGGATGGACCTCCTGGGTACGAGCGGTATGCGGCGCCGCGCATTCATCACGTCCTTCCTCGGCCTCTTTACGCAGTGGTCTGGAAACACCTTGATTGTGAGCTTATCTGCTACTTTAGGCGCCGTGTGGCGTGATCATCAAGCTGACTTAATCAGAGTTACTACCTTGGCGACTTGCTCGAGATGATTGGTTGGACCGAAAGTGTCGTCAAGCAAAAGGTCAACCTTGTGAATGCTTGCTGGTCTCTGGTCTGCGCATTGGCTGTTGCCTTGCTTGTTCGGCGTTTCAAGCGAAGGACCATGTACCTCACGTGCGCTGGAGCGCTGTTGACTGTCTATATCTGTTGGACAATCGCCATGGAACGCGCCGTCACAGCAAGAGAAGGCGGTGGAGAGAACAAGGCCGCTGGCTGGGCAGTCATTGTCTTCATCTTCCTCTACCCTCCGGCGTACAACATTGGTTACAATGCTCTTACATACAGTAAGTACCCTTCTCGGGGTTCCTTATTGAGCCGTGCTAACATCTACAAGCTTATCTCGTCGAGCTATGGCCGTACGCAGAGCGAAGCCGTGGAATCGCACTCTTCCAACTCTTCGGACGCATGGCCGGCTTCTTCACCACCTTTGTCAATCCTATTGGACTTGACAATTCCTCTTGGAGATACCTGATCAGCTACTGTTGCTGGCTCGGTTTTGAAATCGTATTCATTTACTTCTTCTTCCCCGAAACAGCGGGACGCACTCTCGAAGAATTGGCATTCTGTAAGTCTTCACAAAGCCTCTGCCTGACCAAAGCTGACTCGTTGCAGTGTTTGAGGACAAGGACCTCGCAGACCGTGCGGTTATCGCCGTCGAAAAGGTTGTCCATCACGAGGACATCCCGGGAAGAAACACAATCGACATTGATGACAGTCGAGCTGCTAATATCAGCAAGGCCTGAAAGAACTGGACATTGGTGCTCAGCTACCCGAAGGAAGTAACCTGTACTAAGATTTTGATCCAAGTTGTTAAGGATCTTAACCAATTTGGATCTTTGAATTGAGCAATTTGAAGTTCGTGGCCTTTCAAGCCACTGAGATGCCAGGTGTCAAGTGCACCCTCACAACTACCCTTGATGCCCTTTATAACGGGGGTTAACTCGTCGTCTAGCCTTTACCTTCAGCCAACCCAGATCAAAGATGAAAAAGTCCAGGCCGTGAACCGATGAAAGAGCGGTTAAAATAGACGCGACCCTGAAAGACCTCTAGATATTGAGATGTGTTTATCATCGGACGGAACGTGAGCATTTATGAATTCATTGTATTTTAGTCTCGATATCAGCCCTGACGTCATTGGCTTACGGAAGGCACAGCGATGTTATATCGCCGGGAGGCTGCGTTAGTCTTACTACTCTGAACTATCACCCGAAGCGCCTACTCAAGGCCCATTTTATCTGGGATTTGTGGAACTGAAAAGTAGAGTTAAATAGAGTAAACTATTTAGTCTGTTGAACTTGAGACCTCAAATGTCTTCGACGTCATGGGGCGTCTGGTATGACGTAACTTAGGGTCCACCCTTTAGTGGCTTAGGGTTAGGGTGTCTCACACCGCGCTGGGAAGACACGTTATTACGGAAATAGGGTAGCAATTGGTGGGCGTTTAATTCTATCTAAATAATGTGAGAAAAGTGCTTCGAAGGAGTAGTTAAAAGATTGCCTATTCAAGTAAGGCATGACAACTAACTAACTTACCAGGTCGGAGATCATCAACAATAGGAGCTCTGGTGGTTTCTTCCATTCTGCCATCGCACGCTACAGGGATCTGTAGCGATAAAAGGAGGGGCATTTAGAGGCTGGGCGCGGCCGATCTTGTTTCAATCTCCGTCATGGTTCCGTCACTTACCAAGGTTTCAGTGCTCAATGCCCTTCCAAGTTCCGGCTTATAAATGCTAAGATCGACGTGGCCATCTTCAAATCTGGTAAAGGCACCAGATGAAATTCAACTACTATACTTTTGTACTTTTGTTTCTTCATACACTCACGAAATCTTCCCGAAATATGGCCAAGAGTCTGGATTCTCTCCTCCAAGAGCTGGAGGAGCTCTTCACGATTGACAAATCCAGCCTGGACAAGATTTCTGATCGCTTTACGTTCGAGCTTGAGAAGGGTAATTAATTATGTCTGCACTCTGGGAAGGGATGGGAAGCTAATAGACCACGCAGGCCTAAGCAAAAATGGAGGGTCTATTGTAAGTACTGCGCTACTGGAACCACGAGCTCTTCTCCTAGCTCAACGGAAGCACTGACTCACATATCTCAGCCCATGAACCCGACCTGGGTTACCTCACTTCCCAATGGGAAAGAGACAGGCACTTATCTAGTCCTGGACCTGGGTGGCACCAACATCCGAATCTGCAAGGTCGCTCTGAAAAGGAAACTTAGTGATCACGAGGTCACTCAATCGCACTGGCGCATACCGGAAGAGCTGAAAGATGGTGACGGGGAAAGTCTCTGGGACTTCGTTGCTGATTGTCTTGGTAAAACCCTGAAAGACCCGGAGTTCGATTTTGGCGACGGAGAAAAGACCCCCCTTAGCTTCGTCTTCTCGTATCCGATGACCCAAGACTCCATCAAAGAAGGAGTGCTGCAGCGATGGACGAAGGGGTTCAGCATCAAAAACGTCGAAGGCCGCGATGTTGCGCCCATGTTGACGTCTGCAATAGAGAAGCGAGTAAGTCGGGTAGATTCCCCATGAGAGTTATCTTTCTAACCATCCACAGAAAGTCCCTGTTGTCCTGACCACCTTGGTCAACGATACTGCTGCAACACTAATCGCTTCGGCCTACATGGACTCCCAAACAAAGATTGCCTGCGTCTTCGGTACAGGATGCAACGCGGCTTATGTTGAGGAATGCGGCTCCATCCCTAAGCTCGCCTCAAAACACTTACCTCGGGATCGGCCTATGGTTATCAACTGTGAATGGGGTGCCTTTGACAATGAGCACGAGGTTCTGCCCCGAACCCGATATGACATGCAAATCGACAATGAGTCTCCACGACCTGGCCAGCAATCGTTTGAAAAGATGATTGCGAGCCTCTACCAAGGGGAGATCTTTCGCCTCATCCTAGTAGGGGCTCACGATGATAAGACGATAGACCACTTTGACTCGCATGATAAGGGAAACCTGGAGGAGCCCTACAGCCTGGATTGCTCATTTCTTTCCTCCATCGAAGAGTAAGTTCCATGTCTACCTTGGTTTTCTAGACTGTACTCACTCACGACCCCAGGGATAAATCCGAGGACTTACACGATACCCATGGTATCCTTCGAGAAAAGCTCAACATCTCGTACTCAGTCCCAGAGCTCAGGTTTATTCGTCAAATATCTGAACTGATTACGACGAGGGCTGCACGACTGGCAGCATGTGGAATTGCAGCGATCTGTAAGAAGAAAGGGTTTGAGAGTTGCCACGTCGGTGTTGAAGGCTCTCTTGTTGAGCACCATCCTTACTTCAAAAAGCGTTTGGAAAAGGCTCTGCGCGAGATCATGGAGTGGCCAGGGCAGAGCTCAAGTAAGGACGAAGATCCCATCGCACTTGTGCCCGCTCAAGAGAGCAGCGTTGGGGCTGCTATCATCACAGCGCTCACCCTCGAGCAAGAGTAGACGGGAAATAGCATGGTATTACACGCCTGGAAGGATTCCGTTCTATAGCTGTGGCAAAGGGATGGCGTTGTTGAAGATACGGATCTTAGAAAGAGTAGCTAGGCGCAACCTAGACTTGTCTAACTACATTGTGAATAGTACTGGTTGAGTGATTTGCAAGTTCCCGACGAGCAGCACGTTGCACCGGTCCATGACTGACCACCGCACTGCCCCCATAGTGCAGCACATGTCGTGTTGCTATCTTCGCTTCCAGAATCGTTCGTCTCATCTGAAATGACAGTCTCGCTGCTGGCATCGGCAGAAGTACTACTGGCAGTGCCGAGCTTGCTGTTGACAAAAGTCTTTGCCTCCGTGCCGTATATGCTGACATACTGCTGATGGTGCGCGGCGTCGTTCCCGTTGCAGCAGTACGGATCCTCGGCGTCACAGTACAGTTGGACTTTGCTGGCGCTAGGGCACACGAAGCCAGATGCACGAGCATCGAACTGTGAACGCTGTTAGCATTGATGACTTGGTGTAGGGTGTCCCAGTGCTTTGGACTTACCCCTTCGTCCTTACAGGTTCCAACTCCGTATGCCAGGCCGGAAACATAGCGGGGATCGCCCATGAGAATGGCCGCCTTGATCATCTTCACAGCAGCGGCTGAGATGGGCACAGCTGTGTCTGTGATGCCAGCACCCGAGTCGCCACCACCACAGAGAGCATTGTCCATAATTTGCCCACCCTGTTCACGCATTAGCCTGGGCATTTTTGGATCTCATATAGCTGTTAACTCACTTGCGAGTAGCCAACCAGCACAATCTGCGAATTCGGACACTTTTTGTTAAAGGCATTGACTGCCGTTGCGACAGCGGCCGTCCCTTGCTTGGCAGAATCTCCGTACGCAACGCTTCCGCATGAGGCCTGTCCTCCACATGCTGGATAGGTGATAGCTTCGGATGTAGCACCCGAGTGGTCAGCGATAATCATGTTGATCATGGCCCCGGCGGAGCCAAATCCGGCAGAAGCCGTGGTCTCTCGGGCGCCGAAGATGTGGATGCCCGGGCATGACTGTGCGTTGGCGAACAGCGCATGCGCTGACAGTAGCAGCAACGCTGATTTTTGGCTGAGAAACATGTTGTCGAGTGTTGACGTGAAACGTGGAAAGGCTCTGGAAGAGTTGTGTGATTCGTGTAGGTGCTGAAGTAAAAGAGTATGCAGATTATCGTGAATATATACGCTGCCCCGTGATATTGTTTCAAAAAGACTTAACACTCCCTGGGGCTAGTTTCACTGTTTCTTTTCTCAGATGGTAGTCGTGCGACCCTGGAATGATCCGTCGGAAGCGAACGAGACTGGACGGCTGGATTTATCTCGCCTAGACACGCCAAACCGTTTGCTACTTCATGTCACCGTTCGTCTCCACATAAACTACGCTGTGTTTCGTGGAAAATTCGACGTGGCCGTTTCGAAACTTGGAACGTTTGCCCGGACCGCATTTTTCGTAGCCCTTGCTCATCTCTGTACCGTAGCTAGTCTCAGGTCACATTCACTTAGGAGGTGTTCCCGAAATGCGGATCAATGAACCATTTTTATCGTCATGGAAACAGAAGTCCCAGCCACTCGAAGAATAGTCCAGAGTTTATGTATGCCGAGGTAGGAAGTGAAAGGTCTATAATCCGAGTTCGCCTTTGAGTGTGCCTCCTCCTACCAGGCATGAGCTAGGGAGTTTGTTGGTCGCTGCGAGAAAAAAACCTCCTCAGATTGACGTCTTGTTCTCGATACTTAGAGAGTTGCATGTGCGAACTAACACGAGATAGCTGTTGAACTAATATTGCTGCGCTGCAAAGTGACGATACTTGTCCGCTAATTGAACGCGGTATCCACGGCCCCAGATAATCAGCGGCACGCACGTTAAAGCAATAGCCGCAGCGATACAACCGAGCAGCACAAACATGTCGTATACACCCATATTTGTCATCCAGGGGGTGACGGCGAATACTAAGGCGGTAGCAATGATGTTGCGCACGAAAACAACTGCTGTGAGGGCGTTGCCCAAAATCTGGTAAATCCAAGGTTGTGAGTGATGCACTCAGAAATAAATCCCATCGCAACCTTGGAACACAGTAAAAGGAGCTTACCAGTTGATACGAGTCTTGGACATAGGTCAGAGCCATGTCACCCGTGCCGCCGATTGCGAACCCGATGAAACCAGCCCCTACCGCGTTTATAATCCACGGCATTCCCTGAGACACCATTAGATTTGTAGAAGAACACAGGGTAGAGTAGGCTTCTTACCTGTGCAATAGTCAGACCATACATGAGGCACCCAACCGTCATCGACAGCCCCGGCACAAGAAAAAGCCACAGGCGGGTCTCTGGCTCATAAATCCCCCCACGTCTCTTGGCCACCTCAACGATAAGATAATCAACAAGAGGTCCGCCAAATGCCGAACCAAGCAACGCGCCGATTGCTGGTGGCAAGTTCATATTTCCAATGCCCGCGGTGCTGAAATTGTAGGGCGGCGCTGCGTAGATGGACGACTGGGTGACGGCAAGAATGGCCAGCATGGCGATGGCGAAGCCGTATTGCAGTGCGGCAAACATGACAGCTGGAAAAGTGACGAGTATTTGAAACGGCTGGTACACTTGTTTCCATACAGAAATGTCCTGGGTTGTTGCCTGGTTATCCAATGACCAGAACGCGTGCCGTTCCCAGTATGTCTTCATGGGGATTGTGAGGTCAATGTCAACCACCCTTCGCGACTGGGATGCCACAGTATCTGCCTTGTGGCTGGCGGATGTGCTCAGCTGTGGCTGGTTGTTGCTGCTGTCTGCCTTGTTAAAAGCATCGTATTGATGGATGTTGGGGACTTCGAGGCCGGTGAGAGGTGGCGCAGTGTACTTTGACTCTTCAAGGAAGAAAACCATCAGCAAGCAGAGGACAGCCATGAAGATACTACACAGCCAAAAGACCCATCGCCAGCCCATGGCAATCGCGGCGTGACCGGCAGCGACCGGGCCTAAGTAGTTCTAGAAGCCATTAGTTAGCCAGTCCAAACACCCAAACTTAAGATCATTGAAGACGAGAGACGAAATTTACTAACGCCAACCATGACCATGAATAGGTATATAGCGTTCATAGTACCTCGTTGGTGTACGAAGAACAAATCCGAGACCTGATCGAGTGACATTCATGTCAGTTGCGTGCTTGTGACTGATTCAACAAGTGTATTTTACAGCATAGAACGTACAGTGACTTGAAACAGAGCTTCGTTGACAGCTCCAGCGATACCCGAGATGGCATTGGTGGCAATCATGTCCCCAACCGTCTGCATCTTAGCCTGCCAGATAGCGGATGCGAGCATTATCAAGCCGGTGACGATGTATACAGGTCTGCGACCAATACGGAGAGCGATAGGGATAAAGATGATGCACCCGACAGCCAGGGTCGCCATGTTCGTCGCGTAGCCATTGTTGAGCTGGTCGTAGCTTATGCCAAGTTCTTCGTTGAAGTCTTGCCAAAGCGGGACACTGACGCAGAGGCTGTTTGACTAGTAGTTAGTGTACAGGCTCTACTCCAGAAACAATCAGGAGGGCTCGCACATTGCGAATACCATCATCGCGTAGAGCGAGAGGAGGGTCATATGGAGAGTCTTGCGTCCTGTGCTCCAGTTCTGAAAGCCGGCATTTGTCAGCCAAAACCATTTTTCCCTTGGAGGCCGTAGAGACGCGTTCAACTGACCAGAGGCTGATTTGGATCGGAACCTGGCTGCGGTGCGAGTACGATTTGCGCCCCATTCGCGTCCTCGATCCGCTGAGTGCCAGGGGGGAGCATGATGGAGTCCATGGCGAGCTCTGAGATTCCACGCCTGAGGCCTTGGTAGTCAAAGAGTCACAAAGCGGCTATGAGGGAAACAAAAACGAGAGGTGGAGTGGGGGAAATGACGGTCTCTTTATCGTGCACCGTATCCGAAACTCGCTGGTGTGATGTTACGGGATTAACATCTACACGTTCTAATCGCCGCACACGCTGTCACCACGGTGCGATAGGGCAATTCTACACCATGTAGATAGTCTTGAACCTGGGTACACCTATTGGGAATAGTCGTAGTAACCCCGCATTCAACCCTGGCTGCATTATCCCCAGCAATTCTCGATCACGATGAGCCGGCTGAGCTGCACTAGGTCGCAATCAGAACATGGAGAGATAGGGGTGGTGTGACGTGTTGCTGAACTTGCTATCTATTTCCCATTTCGGGGATAGTAAGGCCCAGGGATCAGCGATTCTATCAATCTCCTATCAACATCGTTAGAGCAAGCACTCCGTATCTCTGTGATGAAACGTCGTTCGCCATCATTTCACGCATGGGAAGGATCTCCGGCCGACAGCTTCTCAGTGAATAGAATCAGCTTGCGCTACTTGGCTTGTTGCCTGCCTTCTGTGTCGGCGAAGACCTCTTCGTTAATAGACGCGGCTTGACTGAGACTGCCTGCGTCGACAGCGTCTCAACATACGCCCTAAAGCAGATTTAATAAGCGGTACAATACTCCATCTCATTGCGGTACGGGCATAGAAAATAAATAATTCAGCCATGACATCCCCTGGACCTCGGAATAGTAACACTGATACCTGGAGCCCGGAGCCCAGCAAAACAGCCTGTCCGTCAGTTCCCAAACCCCAGATACCTGTTCCAATTTGTATTTTCAACAGGCTCCACATCCTAGAGTCATCGCGACGACCAGAGCACATCCTAAGTACAACTGTCTTACATCGTAAGTAACAACACCACACAAGCCACAAACGCCGCGCCTCCCACCCACGGTACCGGCCGCCCCGCTCCGTCTTCGACAATCCGCTCGGGCTCGTACGTCGCTGGCACCGTCGAGTTGGTCGTACCGTTCCAGCAGTATCTCGCAAAGCAATCTGCACATTTCGCAGGGATGTCCGTCTTCGTGCGGACCAGACTGCGTGCCAACACGGCGCAGCCTACGCACGAGGGCCAGTCGGAGTCCACGGTGCCGTTGCCCATGGTCGCGACGTTGTACCCGTTGAGGATTATCTGGTCTCTCTCGTCGTCGCTGTACTCGAGGTTGAAGGTTGAGAAGTTGGATTGATACGTGTACGGCGCGTTGGGGAGGTAGACAATCAGTGGTCCTGAAGAGGCGTCGGAGTCGGTGTCGCACCCGAAAAAGGTCGGCCGCTTGTTCAAACCGAGGTTGACAAAGGTAGTTTGATCCGGCACTCGCGGGAACTTGCTGTTTTGCGTCGAGAAGCCGCTTGTGGACTTTTTGTACGTCGCCACGAGGGCAGTACCGTTTGGCCACGAGGTTTTCGTGTCAGCGGAACCGTCGATGGCGAAGATGACGTCGACATGGCGATCGGATAGGGTGAGCGGATGCAATGGGATGTTCTGTAGGTCCTCGCCGCCATCGACAAGTGTGAGAACGGTGGTGTTCGCATTCATGTTCTCACCAGGATTGTACCTGTAGAAAGGGTTCGGCCAGCTGGCAATGTCCCTGTTCTCCCCGCCAAGGTCTGCCAGAGTCTCGTTGATGGCCCGCAGCAGGAAGTCCGGAACACGCGACGCTTTGTCAATCTGCAAGAAGGCCTGGTTGAACAGCGACGACGAGGTTCCCATGACGAATCCGGCATTGTCGACGCCCGAGATGCAGTTCCCGCCACGGCCAATGGTCCCGTTGGTGAAGTTGGAGCCGACGAACTTCAAGGGTGCAAAGGCGGCGACTCTAGGGTCGTAGGAGCCCATTTCCCAAGGGTTAAACTCGAAAACAGTAGAGTTTTCCGGAAGCTGGAGTTGTCCGAACGGTCTCTCCAGCGCGACGATGATGGGCATGGGTGCTCTAGCTTGTGCGAACTCGATGTCCTTTGCAATGGATGAGAAGGTGTATGCTGTGGAAACAGTTAGCTCACTTCTCCACCATTGTTAGGTGGGCCATACCCGGTCCTCCATCACTCGCGTTGACGAGCTGGTACGATAATGCCCTGCCCCAGTAGTCGGTGATGGTTGTGTTGTAGCCAGCATCACGTTTGTCCCTGACGTCTTGATACAGCTCACGGTAGTATTTACCTGCAGATAGTTCCGCTGGTCCTGTATTTCACTAGAGTGAGCGGGTATTATCAATGAATCGGGAATAAAGCCAACCGACCTTCAATGATGGAGTCGTTAAACTGCCATAGTTTGCTGAGAAAGCCACTGGACGAGGAGACGATAGACTCCACGGTTGTGAAGTTCTGCACATAGAGGCTTCCGACGAGCCAGCTCCCACCAGACAGTCCGCTGAGATATGTCGCCGCCTGAAGGATGCCGCCGAGCTGACCCTTTGCCACCGAACTTTTGGTCCTGTTGTCAAAAGCCGCGATGGCGCCCGCGCCGTTCATCAGCGCCCGGTAACCTCCACCGGAGATGGCGATGCCAATCCGCGGCACGGCGCTGCCATTGCTGACGGTGTCTTCGATGTACGCATCCGTGTCTATGTCACCGATGTTGGCTCGACTGAGCACGGCCTTTAATGCCGAGATGGTGTTGTCTTCTCGGAGCGGCAGCCAGGCCGTTTCCTCGGCCGACAGAGCCGTCGCCGTACGGATGGCCGGCCGTGTTGCGGGGCAGGAGACCCGGCTCGGGGCGTATCCGTCGGGGGCATTCGGCACGGCTCTTCGTTCAAGCAATTTTCCTGTTCCACCATCTGGGGACACGCAGAACACCGCTAAGCTATTAGGTCAGCTCAAACTCGCCTTTAATGCTGGATATTGACGTGCTGGCGAGTGAGGCCAGCAGAACACTCGCTAAGATGTTTCGACCGCGAGTCAACATCGTGCAATAGTTGACATCTTCTGGTGGTTCCTGACGCAGTTACCATGAAATCCAGGGTCATCTGCCCTTTTTAGAGTTATGTCAAGCTTGCTAGGATCAGATGTCCCCAATTCCCAAGATGGGGCTATAGCCGTTATTTCGTCAACATGACACATCATGAACAAGCCCACAAAGTCTTATTAGTCCGCCCGCAGCCACAACTCCACCTTTACCTTCAGAGTTTCGATGGTTCTTTGTGAAACTTTTAAAGCCCTATTCATTCTACCACATCAAAATCTTTGACATGGGTGCTCTACTTCCTCAACCACGAAGACTGCGACGGGCTACTTTCCTGCCTTGCCTAATTGACCGTAGACTTCTCCAGCAAGGAGACCATGGCTGTAACTTACTAACGCCATTGTAGTTTTAAGTTGGATGGAACTATTGGGTAACACGCCTGTACTCAATGATCGAGTTGAAATACGAGGGGTGGCTTGATATGAGCTAATGAATGAGGCTTGAGATGGTTCATCTATATGTGGAATTTTAAGGACATTTTTGGCATGTGATTATCATGTCCCAGCGAACCTCAAATCACGAAGAAGAATGTCAAGAGCTTTTAATGGTCACATGCTTGAAAATTAGTATCAGACAAAGCCCACTGTGGTTAACTGGAATTAGTACAAACTTTGCGCCAGCCTCCTAGTCACTCGATACCAAGCTTTCACATGGTATCGGCTCGGGGAAGTCCGTCCGTTTGGGCCCAAGGGACGACATCTCGCCTTGGTTGGTGGGCTTGTGCAAAACGCTCGTAACTAAAATAGGAACCTAAAAGTTGGCAGCCGTAACAGATTGCTATACTATTGCGTCCTATAATTACGGTGCGTTTTCGTCGTAGACATCGTACTTGTATATAGTTCCAACATGGTCAGCCGCAAGCCCCTTCTGGCCCTTTCCATGCACTCGCTCTCTCGCCGTCAACATTTCTCCCTCGTCCGTCGATTCTTCAGGATACAACCCTCGCTTCCGCAACTCAGGTACGAGCAACTCAACCACATCCTCGAAGCTGCCAGGCGTCACCACCGCAACCAGATTAAAGCCATCTATATCTGCTTCACGGATCCAGCGCTCCATTTCGTCAGCTACCGTCTGTGCCGTCCCGACGGCAAACGGCGCAAGGCCGCCGATAGACGCAAACTCGGCAACACGTCTCGGTGTCCAGTTATCGCCACCAGTAGAAGTGACGAATGATTCGAGGTGGCTTCGTATCACTGACTCTCCAGTGTCGGCGGCTCTTAACTCACGATCCAGCGGCGCTTTGGAGAGATCAATTCCTGTAACACCGCTCACTTGTACAAGGCCGCCGATGACACTGGCGTACTTCTTGTACTCCTCTAGCTTGGCCTTGGCTTCCTCCTCCGTCTTCCCGAGAATTGGGCAAAAACTGATAAAAACCTTGAATCTTCGCGCATCACGACCCTTTTCGGCTAGCGACGCGCGAAGCTTGGCTACCTTTGGAGCAGTCTGGGAAGGAGTCGTTCCGCCAACAAAGGCAGCCTCTGCATGAGTTGAGGCGAAATCGATGCCGGCTCCTGAGGCGCCCGCTTGGAAGAGGAACGGGGTACGTTGGGGTGAAGGGGGAACGATATGTTTGCTCGTGAATTTGTAAAATCTTCCTTCATGTTTCACCGTCCGCACGCGGTCTGGGTTGGCATATATGTCGTTCTCCCTGTCTTCAACTACTGCATCGTCCGCCCAGGAGCCTTCCCATATTCTAGGATGGCGATTAGAGAACACGCCGTAGGCTACGCATCGGCAAGGAGTCACTCACTTGTAGAGTAATCGAAGGTACTCGTCGGACCTCTCGTAACGCAAGTCATGATCAACCGCTTCATCTAGGCCGATGGCTTGGAAAGCAGACTTCTTCCATCCCGTAACAATATTCCAGCCAAAGCGGCCCTGGGTGAGATGATCCAGTGTAGAAAACCGCCTGGCCAAGAGGAAAGGAGGTTCATGCGATGTTGAACTTGTGATGGCAAACGCAAGTTTCTTTGTCACAGCTGCCATAGCCGTGATAGGCTTAAAGGGTATCAGAATAATCCATAAAAGGAAGTCTTGAAAATGATGAGACTTACAATGGATGGATCCAGTGCGGGATACTGAGTAGCTCGCCTGATTGTCTCGTCTATGCTTCCTCCGTACACATCGTATCCACCTAGAAACCATCAACACTGCACATTAGATGATTTTTAAAAGTTGAGTATTACCAAGAGTATCGGCGAGAAATAAGGCGAAGAAGCCCCCTCGCTCCAGGAGCTTGGCATACTCAACCCAAAAGGCAATGTTAAACTTCTCAAGTCCTTTATCTGCGGGATTCTGACTAGCTGTCAGTAATCAGAAGGCAATGGCTGGTATGTTAATGTGACCAACTTTCCATTGACCAGGTGATAGCATTCCAGGCCCAAAGAAATCGAACGCATTGAGAAGGATAAATCTCTTTCCAGCGCCAGAGGTACCGAGTTCCCCTGGTTGGGTTTCCTGTGAGGGCACAGTTGAAGACATTTGCAACGGTGGGTAATAGATATCGTAATTGTAGTTCGTAATCCAAGCAAAGTCATCATACCGCATGTGCACCGTCAACAAACGCAATTCCTGTACCGCATATATAACAGTCTTCTGCTAAGCCTGTTCAAACAATTAAATGGCGTAATAATGGGCGATGATCGTGAAATGGGTTAAATCCGTTCAGTAGATCCAATGAAATGCTACCTTGTTATCGCTGAGCTGAGGCGTGGAGCTTCATCCTTCCAACTGGGATTCTACTCGCGTAATCCAGACACCGCGGAGACTTTACGCTTACGTAAAGCAACGCTGCTTTTACTCAGGAGTCAGAACGAATTCAGGGCCGTTCAGTCCTGGCTGACGTCTAGTCACCTTCTAAGAGGGCCCAAAACTTGGAGAGTGCTATGAACAGTCAGCCAGACATTTAAAGCATTTCATACCTTTGCCACGATTCAGATCATACGAGAAAAGCTCAATTGGACAAGGCGAGGTGACGCAGTAATTAAAACCAATATGCGTAGCGTCTGTATTAACTTAATCTCCTCGGGTTTTGCTGTAGTTCATGCCACTACCAGTATGTCAATCCGATGATACCACTCGACTGTAGTGACAGCGGCCCTTCTACTCTAGGAACTGATATTAGAGGCGGCCCCGCGTTGTTTAAGTGCCCAGGCGGATAAAACGCTTCACCCAGCCGGAGAAAGATGTACTCTGTTGGTTGTGGCTAATTATCCCTGAACGCCAAGATCCTCGGCTGGCCGACACGTGTTCTCGCCCGTCGTTATCGGTCGTTCCATCTTATGATCTTCTTCGTCGCCCATTGAAGCTATCTCCTCCTCAAGACTCCGGTAGAGCACCAAGACAATGGCTACGGAGCAGCGTGACAACGAGCAGCCGCTGGTACGACCCGTCTCTCCCGCTCATCTTTGCTCTGTAGACTAATCCGCAATGGCAGGCTGCCGACGATTTTAATGCTGACTCAGTCCTCTCTGCGGTAAATGTTTCTCCACGGAAAAGCAAAACTGCGTATTGTCTCATTCTCTGTAGCCTGTCTCAGCCGGCCTCACTTCGCTGCGGTCGAGTGTCCTCAACTGGCGCGTTGAGAATGGACGTACCTACCATGCCATGAGCGATGGGAGTGAGTGCATTCATAACTAACGCACCGGAATCGTCGGAGCTGAGCTGACCTTCTCGCACCTCTTGTCAGAGTACGCATTTCCCAACGATGACAGGGAACTAGACCGTCTTGGTAAAGCCGCCTCTGCAAGCGCTGTCTTATCTGTCGCTGATCAGTATTTGCTGCTCAGACTTACAGCACAACATGTGGCTTCTCACCCTCCGTGGGCGGATGGCCCTGAGTCCCAAGGAGCACGGAGCCAAACGCGTTCTTGACGCAGGTACGGGCACTGGCATCTGGGCCATCGAGTATGGTAAGTTTTGTGCCGAGTTTTAGTGTGGAAGGGGAGTAGAGTGGTGGTGTTAATATCGTCCCAGCCGACTTGCACCCTGAAGCGGAGGTAATAGTTAATCCTTCGAATCCCAAGATTCGTAGTTCCCGTGTCTCTTGAGCTCACGATCACGATAGGTCATAGGCGTGGACCTGAGCCCGGTGCAACCCAATCTGCAAGCATCCCGATCGTAATGCCTATCATCTACATAACTAACAGGGTTTCTCAGTATCCCCCCCAACTGCTCCTTTGAAGCCGACGACCTTGAGAAGGAGTGGACCTGGAATGCCCCCTTTGACTTCATCTTCGCCCGTATCCTTGCTGGAAGCCTCGTCTCCTATGAGGAGTTTATCAAGAAATCTTTCAAGTATGTTATCTCCGCTGAATGACCTACGCATACTCACGCAAAGTTAGAAACCTCGAACCCGGCGGTTACATTGAGCTCCAAGAGGTCGAGTTGCCCTATCGTTGTGACGATGGTACGCTCCCGGAAGATAGTGATATTGCGCGCTACGGCAGGCTCTTCAAGGAGGCCTGCGCCACCATCGGCCGTCCAATGGTCGAGGGCGTTGATCTCGAGGAATGGGTCAAGAAGGCCGGTTTTATCAACGTCAAGAGAACCGAGCTCAAGTGGCCGCTGAACTCCTGGCCGCGGGACAAGGACCACAAGGAGATTGGCGCCTGGTGCCACTATAACGTCGATCAGGGCCTTGAGGGTCTTTCCCTTGCCCTGTTCACCCGTATCCTCGGATGGACTAAAGAGGAGACCCTCGTGTTCTGCAATAGTGTCAGGAAGCAGTTCAGCGACCATAGCATCCACGCTTACTCGCCCATGTTAGTGACACCAATTCGGGAGTGCTGTGATCTGAACGCTGACGAACGTCACCGCATCTAGCTCCGTGGTCTACGCCCAGAGGCCAGAGGCGCCCAAGGAGGCCGAGCCGGGGGAGACTGCTGAGGAGACGACTGCGCCGGCCGGCCAGACTAGCTAAGTTATATAGCTCAGGCTTTGTA
Organism: Neonectria coccinea; assembly: GCA_019137265.1. NCBI lineage: Eukaryota > Fungi > Ascomycota > Sordariomycetes > Hypocreales > Nectriaceae > Neonectria > Neonectria coccinea. The sequence continues at coordinate 115,086 of WPDF01000039.1, read as the reverse complement.
GCCAATCTTACCGTTTCCTGAAACCGCCAGTCAATGAAGTGGAGACTCGCAGAGGTTGTAAGAAGATATTTGACCGAACGTGGTCCTTGAACCGGGTCACCACCAACCTTGTTCCCACTTGGACCAATTACCGCCAGCTCAGGCAAGCTTGGGTAAAAGCAGCAAGCGCTTAGGGCTAAGAAAGGAAGGATAAATTATCGATGTCGGTTTTATGGTCGTGTATGTTGCCATAACCCTGGTACTCACCCTCCCACTTTAATGCCGAACATTGGGCCATCGCACTCCCATTCAGATCCGTGGTACGAGTTAATCCAAGAGCCAACTGTCCCAAGAGAACATGCACTGGCATGGAATTCGTGGCGTCTATTGGCCACCGCCAAAAAAGAAATACCCGACTGTCGGAATAGGCCAAGAATCTTTGGGAAGAATGAGTATAGACAATAACGTCATTTCTACCAGACTTCTAGAAGTAGAATACCTGGACCTTGGACCATGTCTTTTAGGCCAAGACACCAGGTTCGGATATAGGTGTTGTTTCCCGCCATACGAGGTCCACCTTGCGTGATCACCAGGATATACCACTTTACTAAGCAGGATAAATGTTTCCTATCTCGTCCTATATTTCAATCCCACTCACTCATTCTCTACCTACGGAATTCTTTCGTGGTTTCATTTTATTTCCTGTTGACTCCCAACAAAGGCAGCAACAGTTACCGACAATGGGCTACGGCAAGGAAAGTCCGGCCCTCACGGTCGAGCCATCGGCGGCCAGTCCGATTGGAAGAGAGATTGACACTACCATACACACGAAGGAGAATTTATGGATCAGATTCATGACCCTGGTCGGATGGTATCCCAAACACATGCCGAGCTCTGAAAAGTTGGTGGTCTTGAAACTCGATCTGAGCATTCTCGTTTTTGGGTGTCTTTCTTTCTTCACCAAGTACCTGGATCAGCAGTCTCTCACCAACGCATTCGTGAGGTGTGATCTCACCGCGCAATACGCCCTTTTATTACAATTACTAATCATCTATTTAGTGGCATGAGAGAAGATCTAAATCTCTGGGGAAACGAACTCAACTACATCACGGCAACATTCTGGGCGTCCTACTGCGGCGCGATGATTCCCGCCTGTTACTTTATGACCCGTTACCCCGCGAATATTGTTCTCCCGTTACTCGAGCTTGGCTGGGGCCTCGCAACATTCGGACTTGCATGGGTCAAGAACGTCGAGAGTGTTTACGCCATGAGGTTCTTCGTCGGACTGTTCGAGTGCTGTTCCTTCACGGGCACTATTTACGTGATTGGTTCATGGTACAAGCCAAACGAAATTGCGCGGAGAGTCGCCCTCTTCTTCATTTCAAGTCCTCTTGGAACGATGTTTGCTGGGTATCTCCAGGCGGCCGCGTACACGAATCTTAATGGAGTTCATGGCCATGCAGGCTGGAGGTAAGACTCGAAAGAATAATCTCACAACGACGTTGCTAATTATACTGCGAAGGTGGCTGTTTATCATTGACGGCATCATCACTCTTGGAATTGCCTTCATGTAAGCCCAAGTCTCAACTTAGTCAATTAACAGCTGGTTAACCTTTGTAGTGGCTTCATAATGTTTCCCGATGTTCCCTCTCGAAAGAAACCCTGGACCTTGACCCACGAAGAACACGCCCTGGCGCAAAAAAGACTCGATGGCCTGACTGCACCACCACAACTTGAGCTATCGACGAGCATCTTCAAACGTGTGCTGGGTCGCTGGCACTTTTACGCCTTCGTTCTCCTCTGGACAATCTTGGACCTAAATATCCAACCAGGCGGCCAACCCTTCTCTCTTTATCTGAGAGCCAATAGCCCTGATATTTACTCCATCGTTCAGGTCAACACACTGCCGACAGTGACTTCAGCAATCTCGATAGTAGCCGCGTTGGCTGCTGGAGTCGCCGCAGATAGGCTTGGCCGATTTTGGGTCCCCGCAGTAATCACAACGGTTCCTGTACTGGTCGGGATGATATTACTGAATGTGTGGCATGTTGGCGAGAAAGGCCGCTTGGCAGCCTTTATGCTACAAGGTTTTATGGCCCGTAAGTACTCATGCATCTTTTATTCTTGCCTTTTCATTTCTAACAATGATACCAGCAATGTCTCCGATGTCAATGAGCTGGGCGACAGTGATTATGGCCAATGATGCCGAGGAGCGAGCCGTCGTCACTGCCAGCATGAATGCCATCGGTCAGGGTATAATGGCGGGAGCGCAGGTTGGTCTTTTCCCAGCTACCGGAGCTCCACGATGGATCGTGGGGTTTAAAAGCAGTCTTGGGACGACGGTTGTGCAAGTGTTCGTCATATTTGGGATTCTCTATTTGAGTACGAGAGACGCGAAGGCTAAGCTAGTGAGGACGGACACTGAAGCTGGAGGCAGTAAGTCCCAGGACACGAAAGAAAAGTTGTGAACTACTAGCACTGAGTTCACGCGTAGAGAGTTCGACACAACAGCAGACTCGATACACTTCACTTCAGAATACAGTAGTAAGATAGGAAGAACTACCACAACATTATCTAATTAAGCCATCCTCAGCGACTGTCTAAAGAGACATTTCTAACAGCTTCTCAAGCCCAGATTTCAGGTCTTCCAACACGGATTCATCCAACTGGCCTTTAGCGAAACCTTCCTCAATATCCATGTACTCTAGAAGTAAAGAACTTCGACGGTTCTTCTTGCCCAAAGCCTTGAGGATCTCCTTCGTCACCTTCCGCAAGATACCACCCAGGCAGGCCGGATTGCTAGCTGCAATGGCCAAGTTCTGAGTGATAAGACTTTGACGGGTAATATCGTCGCTCGTGGCTGGTAGACGCAAGCCAGTGCAGGAAGAGACAACGTTGGACCAATGAGTCCAAATGCTGGACACTCGGCCGCTGAAACCGCTACGCCGCTGGGCTTTCAAGAGGCATTGACGGTAGACTTGGCGATAGCGCTTGAGGGTTTCAGGCGAATCCTCCAAGGCACCCTTCGGCTCATCATCATCCTCGTCCTCGTCCTCCTTCTTGTCTTCGTTTGGTTCTTCGTCCTTGTCCGTCTCCTTTTCATCTTCCTCGCTATCGTCCTTCTCCTCACCGCTGTCATCCCTCTCATCATCCTCGTCATCCTCTTCGTCGTCCTCATTGCTGTCCTCGTCGCTTTCTTCATCGTATTCTTCGTCCCCTTCGTAACGATACATCATAGGATCCCAATCCCGAGTAAGCCACGACGGATATGACTCGTTGCCGATAGCACGAGGCACAGCAGCGACACCATCCCAGTCAATGATCCCTTGTACCTGGCCATCCTCTGACACCAAGACGTTCTGGATGTCAAAGTCAGGATGGGTTAAAACGAATGGCTTGGGTCCGACTGGCTCAGGGAGCCAACTGACCAGGTCGCGCAGTAGAAGATGTGACCCTTTAGGGCCATTATGGGCTTCGGGGGGTGGATGCAGGTCCATCGCAAAGGTGTAAAACCCCTTTGCATCTGACGAAGCCGGCTGCTTGGCATAGATGGGTTCGTTACTAAGATCCCTATGGACGAACCATCGGTCAAGTTCAGCCTTTCTGTCGACGCAGCGCAATGAACCGACCCCAGTGAGGTTTCCATCTGAGTCAAACAGGGGAGATCCTGAACGATCAAAAGTGTACTTCCCCAGCTGGAGCATGGCTGAAGCGACGCCTTCCAACGCGCGAACTCGGCGGGAATGCAGAGTGTCGAGGTCAACGTCGCCCGATGGGAACCAGATATCTTGCAAAGAACGACCGGAGATGAAGGACATAAGAATGTAAGGGCAACCGAGTTTGTTATCGGTCGTTGACGAGAAGTCGAAGACCTGAGGAAGTGGAATGGTTGTCTCTCGCTTCAAAATGCGCATGGTGTTAGCCTCTGCTGTCAGCGCAGCGGCCGACAGCTCATCCCACTTGCCCTGGACTCCATTAACTGGGACCTTGACAATCCAACGGACGTTGTCCGCGAAGTCAAGGGGGTAGAGGATATGGTAAGCCCCAGTCACGGGCTTACCAACGGTCGGGTTGCCACACTCAATCCCAACATCAAGCTTTTGGCGAGCTTCTACCGCAAGCTGGGGAAGAGCATCGAGATTGAGTGCTGAGATAACGGCCGCAAAGTTGTCGAGGGGATCCTCCTCTTCTTCAACATGAAGCTGCGAAGCGTTCTCGTCTTCAGTAGGATGTTGAGGGTGCGGATCGTCGCGGGGTAGGGCCGCGCCCTCTCGGTCGGACATGTTGAGGCCGTCGACTGAGGCCATTTTTCATGGAAGACGGATGGATAGTCGATGGTTGAATAGACGTTGGTGGATGGAAGGATTCGGCGATGGAACGTTTCAGATGAACTGATGAAGATTGACAATGGAGATTAATGGAGTGGAAGAGATTGAACAGCGCAGCCGGTTTATTATACCATCAATCAACGTGGGTCAGTGCTATGTGTCGTGGTTACACCAGAACGGTTTGTTCACCGGGCGCCAGCAAACAAAGATAACAGCGGGAAGAGACTTACTTAGAACTAGACGCACTAACGAACATGGGCATTCCAGTAAAAAGGTTGAGTATTTGCGTGGACGGAAAGAACAAAGAAATGCAAAAGTCGGAGGAAGATATGAGGAGGTTTTTACACAAGACCGTGCAAAGGGATGTCCGACGCTAGCCAAATTCGCAAAAGGCTTGCCAGGAGAGCAGAACAAAGAAACGAAACTCAACCCATGGGTCTCGTGACGCAGACTAAAGCGCATCTGGCACAGAGAAAGTTGACGCAGGTGGGAAGGAAACTAAAGAGATGAAGAAAGAAGAAGAGCACGTAATGGCACATCTTGGTACGAGCGTAAAATGCCATATGGGACAAGAAAGAGAGCGTTCCTTGGGCCCTACCACCGAGCAACGCCGAAAGAAGAGACTGGTCTGTGCATGTCCTTTCAACGGACAAAGGCAAACCCACAAAATGACATAAAGATCATGAATCTAAGACTGTGCCTCAAGCTTCAGGAAACACAAAGCGTATACTGAACCAGTGGTGTGCCATTCTAGCCTTTCCATCAACATGATACAAAGTGTTATGAATAAAGACGTAGAATATCTTTGAACACAAGGTCTTTCTTGATCGTCCCTCAGAGTCCCAGGACGTACCATAGTTATTACAAAGAATGTATCATATATAATACGAACATAATACCATCCCAAACAGAACATCAGCTCAACGGTCAGAACAGTCTCCAGCATTCACTACCATCCCCGAACATATTCACCACTTCCAACATCTTTACCACTAAGATCATTCCTCGTTACAATGGGCGGTCATCATTGGTAAGTTTGCATCTGTGTCTTAAAGCCTTTAATATGCTAACAATCGTCGTAGCGGAGGTTGTCACAAGGTCCTGACAACTCGATGCGTTTCCAAAAAGCATATGGTCCTTTGTCCGATCCACTTTGAGTATCACATCCCTGGCAAACCCTGTGTGTCGTGCCATGATGCCCAAGAGCGTGATGAACGCAAAAGGAGAGCTCAGGCACGAGAGCAGAGGCAGGAGCCAAAGCAGAGGCAAGAGCCAAGCAGAAGCCCAGCAAGAAGATGATTTGAGGGAAGGTTAGTAATACATGAGATGGAATGGACTTTATAAAGCTTGCTCACTAGGTGCTGTAATTTTTGACATAGTGTGCTTGCTTGAATGGAGGTTACGGTCAAGGTCTAGGCTGGTCCTTGACCTCCTGTGTTTTTGGTTTCACTATTGCGAATTTACATTGACCTCTGTTTAACACTCCTCACTCCCTTATTGGCAAGTGACCCGCTGTACGAAGACACTCAAGCTGAAGAGCATCACAGCCTCGTTTTGAGCACACGGTGCTTTTTAGCTGTTGCATCCTTTGGACTGGGGGCCTGAACACCTGGAACCCGTAGAGTGGCTTCGTATCTTTCCGTTCTCCTCATGGCAGACTGTTGTTTCTTAGTGTCAACACGACGATGGTGCATCGTCCGTAGATTCCGTGATTCCAGAAAAATGGCAATTTTGAATGGTTGAAGGTTCGAGCTCGAGACAGCATGACGAGAAAATGGGTATTTTCCGATGACCGACTATTTGCAGCAGGACAACCGGTGCTTATGTAGCTGCTGACATTGACAACAGACCTAAAGGTCCCCATTTCTCCACCGCATACTTGCTCTTTCTCCGAATTCAATGACCGTAGTAATACAAGACATATGAGATGAGCACTAGAGCCGTGGATATGCAAGCCAGGATTGTAAGCGTCCAGTGCGTGCCCATGTTGTCATAAAACGGAATCCCTGCCACCGTCGTCCCTCCTGCGACGATGTATCTCATCAACGTGACAAATGTGAGTGCCGAGGCGGAGTACACCTCGTAAGAGTCGATGATGTACATGTACACCCATATGAATACGCCAGTTACACCATATCCAAACATGACCACCGCAAAAGATCGCTGACCAGATGCTGATACCCGCATAGTTGGTCCAGCCTAGCCAGAAGAGGGATATTTGGATGGAAAGGCAAGCGCTGAACATGGCGTACCAGAGGCGGATTTCTGGAGTGAACTGTGCTGGGCCTAGCTTAGCTCGTTGAACAGTCATGCGGTAGATGATTGGAACGAAGATGAAGTTAATCCGAGTGCCAAGGATCATGGCGATGAAGATGATGTTGGCAAGGCCCTGATCGAGGCCGTATGTGTGCTCGAAGATGTATGGCCACCCAACGAGGAACGTGAAGAGGATGATGTATACCACGGTGAGGTACAACGTCATGGCCATGATGATTGGCTCAGTCAACATCAGAAAAGGTCGTGTCATGCTGGCTTTAAGCCGAGTGAAGAGGTTTGCCTTGACAAATTCGTGCTCGCAGCGAAAGCGGCCGTCTCCCGTGATTCTGCGGTAGTGTCTTGCCTTCCACGCCAAAAGCAACGGTCCGTAGATTTTGGGCATGCATAGTAGCACAACAGTTAGCAAGACAGCAGTCGCACGAACCCTTGATGATCACTGAGCAGCTTCTCCACGTCGCCGGCAATAGACTCGGTTAGTTTAAATCATATCGAAGTCTTGTTCAGCTAATACTAGGATAAGAGAAGTAGACGCCTCCCCCAGACTGCCTTACATTCGTCGCTATACCTTGCTCATTACTCCAAGTTCAACGCTTATGTCCCTCTCTGTGCCTTTATTTTCTTCATTTACAGACAATCCCGTGCTTCTCGTCACACCATCACCGGTGGTAAGTATGATATCAAGGCTTGATGATGAGCCATTGGGCGTTGTGCCATGTGCAGGAGATGATGGAATACTGTAACGTCTTCCGTGACAGGTGTTGCTGAATCGCCCAGTATTAGCTGCGTCAATGACCGGAAAGGAGCTTGGGAAGAGGAGATCACGCCATCTACTAAGCGACGCCTCATTAAAGCCATATATAATCGCGTCGACAAAGCCTTGGAGAACGATACAGGACTAGAATGGCCTCGATTAATGAGCTTCACCCCCGGATTCGTTATATCCACTCACCTTGTCAATGGTCTGAAGTGCAAACGGAGCTGGGGAGCCCCGTGTACTCTGGTAGATTCGGACGGCTGTTGGCAGTGCCCAAATAACCATGTATGCAATAGGATACATCAGCATGAGGCGAGCTATCTAAGAGGACTAGTCAGTGGCGGTCTGAAACTGATATAAACGAATGATTACCCACCATCTTGAGCTCTCTGCTTGACACCGCGGCATGATTAGCGCTGTTACTTGCAGCACTTGGTCGCTGATGCGATTGCACGGCTCCGTGGATGGCACGCGATCCGGTTGTCGGTTCAGATGATGAATTTTCGAAGGAATCGAAACTCCTGTGTACTTGCTGGAGTATGAAGTAAAGGCGAGCGTACATGGCGAGAATTGTAACTATGATGACCCAGCGTGGAACGAAATTGGCAAATAATCGGACTTTATCAGAGGTAAACCAGCACCCTATCGAGTTTGTTAGCGAGAACACCTTAAAACATGTCGGAACAGAACGTGCAAGCTCCAATATCACCATATCCCGTGACACTCAAGCCAACCCCAGCCCAGATGAGGCTGAATGCCCATGGCAAGCCGAAGAGAAATGTCCCATGGTCTTGAACCCAGGAAGAGGCTGCCTTGTAGTCCGCAAGGATTAAATATGTGCAGACGGCGAGCACCAATACCCAATAGTCTGTTTGGATGACAAAGACTTGAGTCATGAACCCATTAAAACTACAGAAGGTAGCTTGTTCGGAAGCTCCAATGTACTTCCCACTGATGTTCATGGCTGTGGACGAGAGGAAATTTGCTGCCATGATGAAGTCGCTGATTGCCAACCCCCTGCATGTGGTTAGTAGGATAGGAAGAATGTGGCCGTATCTGACTCACAGGATGAGCTGATATCGAAATGAGGACCGAAGGCTCTTGAAACACTACTTTGCAGTTAGCACATCGTCATCTAGTAGACTGTTGTGAGAGCAAAGGATGAACGTACAACAAAGCTGAGTATAATCCAACCTGCCCCGACAAGAGATAATATCGAGACGATCAAAATGACGACGCTCTGGATGTCCATCTCCGACTCTTCTGTCGGGGCCGCCAGCGCCTCACGCTGTGAGATATTAAAGGATGCCTTCATCTTCGTCGTGTCAAGGCGTAAGCACTCAATCAATAGATCTTTTAGAGCTTGACTGACGTGCCCATGACTCGAAAGGACAAGATCAGCGCGTGTGGGGACGCGACGTATTTAATGCTAAGTGTATCTTTCGTATGGCTGTGCTACCTTTTCATATCGGCGCGATTCGTTGGGAAATAAGGAGCTTCATCCGGAAATGTTCCATCCTGAGCATGCACAGGTGATAACAAGGAGTCTTAAGCACGCAGGGAGATACAGCATGGGTGGGCAACTGGATTCGCTATCAGTTGGTGCCGCGAAAAAGAAAAAAGGAACGAGTCCAGAGAATTCTTATCTAAGAACCCAACATCTGTAGCAGCCGCAGTACCTCGCGGTTCACAAACTTGAACATGGCCACGAGTTGTCTTTGTATTCTTTAACCTTTTAAGGCAGCCATGAACGCGGCGCTTAGCACGTATTCATAATACCCAACTCATGGCAGAACGCATGCCATCTGCAGAAGCTTAGTGAAAGTTCTCTACGCAGGGCCGGCAGAGCAAGAGAACGACATTTAGATAGGAGAGGAATTATAAATTTAGCATGTGGGGGTAGACGTGGGGTGAAAATAGCATCTCCGGTCAGCATCAACACGGCACTAAGGGACGAGATAAAGAGTAGGCGAGGCTACTAGAAAGAACAACTAAGAGGCGAAACTGGTTTCGGGTTAGATAGGAGTCTCTAAACTTGCGAAGGGCGGAAAAACATATCTGAAAGACATTTCTCGGAGATGAAAGGTTGACTCGTTATATGCCAGTGCATATTATGCTACAGATCGCTTGAAAGCTTGGGGCGCAGTAAATTTCATATCTCAGCATGATAGCATTCCAGTGGGTTCTTTTTTCTTATTCTTTTTAGTTTTAAATAAAGAGGAAACTGCTCTCTAGAACAATATGCTAACGGACTGCGTTTTCGGTAAATTATAGGAACTTGGTCCTATACATGGAATAATCACAAACGAGCAGGATTTTAAGTTTGCATGGCTGAATAGAAGAGTAATAATGTAGGGATGAAAACTGAACGTTGACCGTGGTTGGTGGGGAAATTAAGTCAAAGTATCACTTAAGAAGTTCCTCCGTGTTTCAAGTACAGCAAACATGGCGATCTCGCCGATCACCCTTAGTTGCCATAAAACTTCGCGCTGCATTCGATTCAATCGATTGACTCCTGTTCTTCAACAAGCTGTAGCTTACTGGCCGTTATTCGTCACACGATGAGGTCAATTTTTGCCATTGTGGCTCTCGCGGCCTGCGGAAGTGCGACTACGGACCCTCTTGTTGCTTTTCGAGACAACTCTTCAGTGGTTTCAAGTTCTCGCACGCGAATCAACCTTCACCCATCGCAGATCAGGCTGGGAAACAATCCTGACAACGACGAGCTTTGGGTCATTGAGGAGGTAACTTCAGCTACCGCGGCCATCAACGGCGTCAACTTCACACTGTCGGGTCCCAAGGGCATAACTCTTAACGGTAATTGGAACAAGCCTATTTACGCCAAATTCCTTGCCACACTAGGCGAGAGGCTTGTTGGCACGGCTATTTCAACGAATGAAGAAAGTGGAGGACCGATCACCCTTACCATCGATGGCCTTTCCAACGGCAACCATTCACTATTGGCATGGCATAATTCATGGGAAAGAGGTGATGGAAGTCTGGCCAACGTGTCTGTTACCTTGAATGGCAAAAGGGTCACTCCAGTAAGTTTTGATTGAGAACTGAACGCGTCTATCAAGCATCGTTAACAAGCAACTAGGGTGTACAGCAGTCGCGTCAAGTGGATAACATATGGGAGACAGCCACATCGTACGTTGAGTTCTCCGCCTCTGATAACGCGACCGTTGAGATAATCTTCACTCCAACTGGTGGTGATGAGCATGTCTATCTCAATGGCTTTGAGCTAGACGGCCCGAGCCTGGAACACCAAATTGCCTTTCCTTACCCAGAGAACAACAATGAGCACGTCGAACTCAGTGAGGAGGGCCTCGTCCAAGCTTCATGGCGTACTCCCCCTGGAGCGTCCAACGTCAAGTACCACGTGTATGTTGGTACCTCGGCCTCAGAGCTCAAAAGGATTGGCGAAGGCCTCACTGCGACTTCAATTAGTCTTACAGGTAAGCTGTATACTTTCTGACCAGATTCCCCGCCTCTTTGCTAATCATAATACAAAGGACTCAATGTCATGGATGTTTTCTACTGGCGGGTTGACGTTCTAACAAACGGTGAGACCTTCGTTGGTCGTGTGTGGAAGTTCCGCCTCGCTCATCTGGCGTTTCCTGGTGCTGAGGGATGGGGGTAAGCTGCCAAGGTCCCTCCAATCACGCTTGTTACTAACACCATGTAGTCGCTTCGCACGTGGAGGTCGCGGTGGTAAAGTGGTAAAGGTCACCAGTCTGGAGGACAACGAGGAGCCTGGAACTCTAAGACACGCGTTGACTGTCACGACTGGGCCTCGCATCGTTGTCTTCGACGTTGGTGGAGTGATTACTACCAAGTCTCGGATATCGGTCAATGACCAATACGTAACGCTTGCTGGCCAGACCGCTCCGGGCAAGGGCATCGTTATTCAAGGTAATCCTCTTGGTCTTACAGGGGCTTCGGACATCATCTTCAGGCATGTCCGCGTGAGACCTGGAACCGTTTCTGGGAACACGGTCGATGGTATGGGCATGCAGGGATCTAACCATGCAATCTTTGATCGATGCTCGACGGTACGACTGTTTGTCTAAATGAACCGTGACTCCCGCTTACTCTTGCCTCTGTAGGGCTGGACGATTGATGAGTCTTTCTCCTCTCGATCGTCATACAACATTTCCTTCCAGCGGAACATGATATCAGAGCCTCTCAACATTGCAGGCCATCAAAACTATCCAAACGGGACAGCTCATGGTTACGCGGCAACAATTGGCGGAGACGTCGGCTCCTTTCATCACAACCTCATCGCCCATGCCGAAGGCCGTTCGTGGTCCATGGGCGGCGGTGCTGACAACTATGGTAGCTTTGCTGGCAGACTGGACATTCGCAATAATGTGGTCTATAACTTTGGTACGTCGCAGCACTTTCGCTCCCCTTATCTGGCAACATTACTGACTATATAAATAGGCTCGCGCGTCACAGATGGTGGCGCTCATCAAGTTAACTTCGTCGGTAACTACTATAAGCCTGGTCCCGCAAGCCAGCGGAGCTACGATTTGAGAGCACAGGTAAGCCTTGTGATCGGCCCTTTTAGTACAGAATGCTTACTCGAAATCACAAACAGTACGAGGACGGCCTCCCTGGGACGCAGACATACCACTGTTCTGGTAACTCCATGCTCGGTCATTTTGACCAGGACTCAGTACAATATCCTGCTGGTGATGGAACCTCAATTGAAGCTGATATTGCCTGCTGGGCTGATGTCTCTATTGATCCTGCACCCAAATATCAGAAGTTCTTCAAGGAGGAGTATGTCTTTTTAACCTCCTGAATGACTAGTTCCTAGCGTTACCCTCTTAGATGCATTGCATCTGCTGACGACTCATCTCAGATTCTTCCAGCCATTTGTCAGTACAGAGTCTTCTACGGAAGCATACAAACGTGTCCTCTCCGATTCCGGCGCCAGTCAACCCGTTCTTGACGATCACGACAAGCGCATCATCCAAGAGACAATTGCGGGAACCTACAACTATACCGGGTCTGTCAGCGGCAAAAAGGGACTTATTGACAATCCCAAAGACGTCGGAGGCCTAGAGGACTTTCCTGAGGTCCACCGCGCGAGTAGTTGGGACGCCGACAATGATGGCATTGCAGACTGGTGGGACGGCTCAACTGGTGGTGAAGGATACACCATTCTCGAGGGTTATATAAACTTCATGGCCGACCCACATGCTTTTGTTGAGCCGTCTGGCTCACTCGAAATCAAGCTTGGTGCTTTGGCTGTGGGATTTACCGACCCATCCTTTACTGTGACAGGTGTTCAGTTGGGCGACGTTAAGGTGGACGGCTCAACAGCTGTATACAAGGCGGGGGAGGTTGGTGTAGAGCGGCTTAACATTTCCATTCGGGATGCAGCGGGCAGTGAATGGAGTCGATCTTTTGGGATTGGGATATTTACTGGGGTGAAGTTAGATATTTAGCTCCAACCTCTTTCTGAACTACCATCCCCGAATTCATAATCTACATCACTCTGCGGCTCGTCATTCTCTAAATAGATCTTGTCTATATTAGTATCAAGTAGCACCCTGTTCAAAGTGAAGTTACTGGCAAATGAAGTGTCTACCATAAACAGCACTGAGAAGCTATTCCGAAAAACCATTCTTACCTAGTCTATACTGCGCAATGGGAGACCCTTGCTGCCAAGCCTACCGGTAAGCAAACGCCAGCATCCGACAACCCTGCCTTTAACCCCGCAATTCAACTTCCGTAGTACAGGGTATGATGCTCCCAGCGGACCAGCAGGCAAGCGGACCGGCGGCCCGATCGCAAAAGCCTGATGATCATATTAACTTGCTGCAATCATCTGAGGTCCCAAACGGCTGTTGTTAATTAGCCGGAATCCATGCCACTGGGAACATCAGCGCATTTATCAAGGAAAGGCATAAATACAGTCATATAGTAGTGCCGTCTGCCGACAATCCTTGTGAATAAGTGTGCGTTTAATAATTTCACTGCTATTACGACAATGAAATTGCACATCATCCTACTTCTTTCCTTCTCGACGTCCCTGCTAGGAGCTGAAGCTCGCCCTGGGACCAAAAAGGGCTTTGTCACTACCAAAGGTGATGCATTCCAGCTTGACGGCAAAGACTTTTACTTCGCAGGCTCCAATGCCTACTATCTTCCTTTCCAAACCGTTAGTAACCTGTTCCACCACATTTCATATCACTCGAGTGTTTACACGGATTCTTCAGAACCAAGAAGATGTCGAGCGTGGACTTGGAGCCGCGAAAAGGGCAGGCCTGAATGTCATGCGTACTTGGGGATTTAACGACAGAAATTCAACTACCGACCCCAACGGCCTCCCTAAGTATGGAGGAGAAGGCGCCGGCGAGACAAACGTTGTCATGCAGGCGTGGAAAAACGGAAAAGCAAAAATTGATGTGAGCGGATTCGACAAGGTTGTCAAAGGGGCCGAAAAAACAGGCATGAAGCTCATTGTGGCCTTGACTAATAACTGGGCCGACTATGGTGGTATGGATGTATACACAGTGAATCTTGGAGGGAAATATCATGATGATGTGAGCAGCCCTTTGTTTCTGGTGAACGAGCTGACATATCTTTCAGTTCTATCGGGAGCCCAAGATCAAGAAGGCTTTCAAGGAGTATATCAAGGCTATGGTCAACCGCTTCAAGAATTCGCCTGCAATTATGGCATGGGAGTTAGCGAATGAGCCTCGCTGCGGTGCTGATGGAAACCGCAACCTTCCACGAAGTGATTCCTGCACTACCGAGACCATCTCTGAATGGATCGCGGAGATGAGCGCCTACATCAAGAAGCTTGACTCTCATCATCTTGTTACATGGGGTGGCGAAGGAGGTTTCAATCACGATTCAGAGGACTGGGCTTACAATGGAGCTGACGGAGGTGACTTTGACCACGAACTCACACTACCCAACATCGACTTCGGCACATTCCATTCTTACCCGGAGGCATGGAGCAAAACCATCCCTTGGGTCAGCCAATGGATTCGAGACCATGCCAAGGCAGCACGCAGAGTCCATAAGCCGGTGATCCACGAAGAGTATGGGTGGCTGACACCCGAGGCACGCAAGGCTCAGTATAACACAACCAGGCCTGAGACGAGGGTTCAAGTTCTTGGAGAGTGGCAACGCATCCATGTGCAAGAAGAGACGCCAGATATGTACTGGCAGTTTGGCTACTCTGGGTTTTCCTATGGAAGGAATCATGATGACGGAAACACCATTTATTTGGACGAGCCGGAAGCAAAGATCTTGGTTTATAAGCACGCTAAAGAGATGAACAGACTCAACAAGCGGAAGGACTAGCTACCGTATTAGTTCATACACTTTGCATAGAAGTTTCTGCACTCAGTATGACTGAGGATAGTTTAAGGAAGCTTGTCAGATGCAACCTTTAAGCGGAAGCCTGCACCAATGGAAAAGATTGAGAGTAACCAGCATGTATCCCTTCGGAAACAAGCGGGCATCCTTGTGGCCTCATAAATCCGGTGTGGAACGGGGGACCATCTGCAGCTGGATACGTGCCTGTGCCACTTCGTTTTGCCTCGTCTGGCGTTGAGACATAACTAATATTTGGAGTCTTTGGCTACCAATAATGCTAGGAATATAACACCGTCTAAGGTTTGCCACTCCGCGGCGTATGGTCCTGACTAATCTTGTATTTTTACAAAACCATCACAGAAACCCCTTCATGGGGGCAAAAATATGGTGTATCCAATAGCGGAACTGCCGTGTTTGTCCCATCACCGGAACGCCATCCCGATGTATCCCCTAAGGTCGGTATTTCTCTGAAAGTCCGTGGTACGTGCATGTATATCTTTGACCCGAGCTTGGTCTCTTCGTAGCAAAAGCAGACAACGAAGAAAAAAAGACCAAAGAACACTGCAATCCATCACCAAGCCCATCTCCAACCCTGAACTTTGGCAATAAAACCAGCGATGAGAGGACCAAGTGAGATAGAGACCTGACAGAGCCAAATGTAAATGCTGTTCAGCTTTCCCCGCTGGTGAACAAAGAACGCGTCAGCTATTGTCATCTGAACAACAACCTCCACAAGAGCCCCGAGCATCGTGCAAACGTTGACAAGCAGAAGATCTGCGACAGTTTGCATCTTGGCGGACTAAATGCTGACGCCTAATTGCACCAGTGTGCTGAAGAGATAAGGAGGTCGGCGACCGAATCTGAAGGCAAACGGGATAAGGACGAGGGCACCAATCGTCAGAAATGCGCAGCCAATGGCATAGCTGTTATTCAGAGCTTGGTAACTGAATCCCAGTTCTTCATGCATTGGGCCCCAGGTTGGTGTTCCGGAGTTGATAAAATCGGAGACCATGAGGGCGTAGAATCCAGCGAGCCCAAAGTTGACGTATCTGCGCCAGTTAGGCCAGTTCAAGGGGACATTTGGGTCCTCAGTCGGCCGCGGCGGTAAGATGATGTCTCTTCCGGCGGGTACACTCTTGTCTTCGAGGCGTACGGTGCCCGGTAGAAACATGATAGTACTACCGGCACTGACGTCGGCGGACGAGGCAGGTATATCGATGGACTTTTGCCTAGGGAGCTTGCCAGCGGATTCCTTGTCATCTTTGAGGCGTACGGTACTAGGAGAACTCCCGGTACCGAGATTGGCGGAGGATTTCGGCATGTTTGATAGATAGTTGATGGTTGGAGACGAGGCGGTGTAGTGAGTGATGATAGAGACGAACCAAGAAAAAGCAATAAAATCATCCAAGCCACTTATAGATCAAATACAGGAGCAATCAGCCGAGACGAGCTGATAACGGTTCTTAGAGGATAGGCATGACGAACGCACCATACGGGAGAATACGAAGATACAAAAAGAAGATGGAAATTGTGTCTCTGGCGCGTGGTGTTAGTGCTTCGTATTCCTCCGAGCAACCAGTGGCAAGATCACGACGACTTTGGTGGACCTCGACTAGACAATTCGGAAGACTACAGTAGCCCATATATCCTATCAATGCGCAACTCTTCTCTCCATGGTCTAATCTAAAGGAGGATCTTCTCCTCACTCGTTTGTAACTCCGATATCGTATTCCTCCGAACGAAGGTCGCGGCTATCTATCACTTTGCTGGGCCGTGACTCGGAGCTCCGGAATGATACGGTAGGCTATACATTACGCACCGACATCCGATTACGGAAACACGAATTGACATCTTAGCATAAAAGTTAAGCTGATTATTCAAGCCAGTGTCCTCGAAAACAGTACAGTCTCTGGTTGAACCATTACCGATATTTTTTGCAATTTACAACATGCCTTCTTCCGATTCCAAAATCATCATTGTTGGTGCTGGTGTATTCGGGCTGACGACCGCTCTTTGGCTTGCCCGTGGTGGTTACAAGGACGTTACCGTTTTCGACCGATGTGCCTGCGACACGAACTACTACAACCCTTCCAACGATTGTGATGGAGCGTCCTCTGATATCAACAAGATATTTCGGATGGCGTATGGAGATAAACTGGAGTAAGTACCGCACTTAGAGACAGAACTCTGCAACTTTGGTCCCTGATGAAACCGCTTTTGTGATCTAGCTACCAAGCAATTGTCATCGAGGCTAGAGACAGGTGGCTTGCCTGGGACAAGGTAATCGCAGAAAGCGACCCCGCCAAACCTCCCCCCCGGGTCTTACTCCAAAGGATAAGTTGCTCTATGTTTGTGGATGCTACTTCATTGGGGAGGGCCGTGAGATGCAAGGCTACAACGCGAAGTGCTTGGAGACAATGGCCAAGGCAGCACCTGAGTTTCGAAAGATGCAATTTGTCAAGGTAGGAACCAGATCGAGACAGTCCATGAACTACTTGTGGATGCCCTACTAATTCTGATAACATCCATAGAACAGCATTGAAGATGAGGAACGTCTCCAAAAGATCAGCCCTAAATGGGTCGAAAAGTTCCACCTCGTCGACACGATCAATCACGGCAACACGCATGGCTTCATGGACTTCAATGCTGGCATCGCAATTGTAGATAAGGTAGCTACTTCAAAAAGGATTGTTAACATTATCCCTTAGATGCTAACAAGAACCCTCTTCCAAGGCATGTGTTTACGCACGGTTCTTGTGTGTTCAAGCCGGTGTCAATTTTGTGTTAGGGGAGCCCCAGGGCAAGTTCGAGACCCTGATCGTCGAAAAGAATGGCACGCAAAAGCGAGTCGCAGGTATCAAAACTTGTGATGGCAAGAGGCACTTTGGTGATCTTGTCATAGTTGCCGGTACGAAATTGTCTTTTACCTAGTAACGTACCTTCTGATCAACCTATTATAGCCGGTAGGTGGACTGCGTCAATCATCCCCGAGGCCTCGAGGACCGTCAAGGCTACAGCAGGCACAGTGATGTTTATTGACCTTCCCAATCATCGGCAAGATTTGTGGAAACGGTTCCACGCTGACAATTATCCTGTCTGGTCATACCGGTCCGAGGGAGGCGATGAGCATGTCTGACTTCCTTGCTGGAGATAGTTACGCCTCCTAAAATCCATTTTATAGACTCCAGCTTCTCGAATGTGAGTAGACTCGGACTAGTCTAAGGCTTTGGTTGGACTGTAGTTAGTCTAACAGTTGATATTTTCTGCATCCTATAGGATATTCACAGCCAAGAGCCAGGGTGACTAATACTCGTATGAGATGCACTGTTAAAACGAGCGTCATTAGGTTTACCAGCTCCTCATGCGACCGACACATAGTTAGTGCGTGTAAAATTTAATCCACAGTCTAATCAAGGATCGGGCTGTCGAGGAGACACGAGACACTCCCTGCCGTAAACAAGAATTAATGCATTCCTTGTGGAGCAAGCGGGATTCCGGGCCGCATACAACTCCCGCGCCGCCCGGAGAAGTTAGTGTCGGGCGCCCAGTTACATAGGCTGAATTGTCGGTCTGAAAGCCCGGAGGAGCCGGACGGAAGATGAAACGACTGGAATGCGCAGGTAGTACCCCTGCTTCGGATGGAGTAATTTTAATAAGCTTCCTTGGGGCCAAGATCGTCCCCGGACCCTCGTCTGAATTAAGTTGCTTCTTACGAAGTACTCCGTGCCCATTTAGGTTGATCTTAATCCTAGCA
Organism: Neonectria coccinea; assembly: GCA_019137265.1. Taxonomy (NCBI): domain Eukaryota; kingdom Fungi; phylum Ascomycota; class Sordariomycetes; order Hypocreales; family Nectriaceae; genus Neonectria; species Neonectria coccinea. The sequence goes on along the minus strand of WPDF01000039.1, from coordinate 96,650 downwards.
GAACCAGATGCCGAGCGAATAGCCCCTTTTGAACGTTTCACGTATACAGTCTTCACGGATAAGCTTTCCCTGAAAATGGTATATAATTCAACTCTTGTCATGGCTAGAATCCTCTGTTCGGCAACATCCCTCTACGGCAGAACAGTTTCTTTTCATTTGTTGAACTGGTGAGCATTCAGTAGCTCAACATGACTCTTTTTACCTTTCTGGTCTTGAATTTGGTCACCCAACTCGTGGTGGGACAAACCCCAGGCAACACTACCGAGGTGCATCCTAAGCTGGATACGTTTCGGTGCACCGTACTTGGCGGCTGCAGGAAGCACACAAACTACATTGTAGTTGAGTCGAGTCAGCACCATATTCACCAGGCCACTAACAATGTTGACTGTGGCTCGTGGGGAAACGCTCCAAACAGCACGGCTTGTCCTGACGCAGCATCGTGCGCCAAGAACTGCATCATCGAGGGCGTCCCTGACTATACTGTCAAGGGCATCACCACATCCGGCACCGAAATTCGTCTCCAACAGCAGTACCGCAATTCCACGGTCTCTCCTCGGGTCTACCTACTGGAAGAGAACGAAGAACAGTATGAGCTCTTGCATCTTACCGGCTCCGAGTTGGCTTTCGATGTCGAAATGTCGAAGCTGCCTTGCGGCATGAACAGCGCGCTGTATCTCTCCGAGATGCTGCAAGACGGCGGCAAAAGCCTGAGCCCTCTCAGCAAGGCCGGGGCCTACTACGGTACTGGGTACTGTGATGCACAGTGCTTTGTCACCCCGTTTATCAATGGAGTGGTAAGTGGTCCTCGGTCGTTCTTGATGCATACATGACTGACACGACGAAGGGCAACGTTGACGGTCGAGGCTCCTGCTGCAACGAGCTTGACATCTGGGAGGCAAATTCTCGGGCTACGCATATTGCGCCTCACCCATGCAATGAAACTGGTCTCTATGAATGTGCTGGTGCCGAATGTGATGCCACGGGTGTATGCGACAAGTCCGGCTGCTCGTGGAACCCGAACCGCAACAACAACACCAACTATTATGGGCGTGGCGAGACGTTCAAGGTAGACACCACGAGGAAATTCACCGTCGTTTCGCAGTTCGTCTCGGACAAGTCTGGTTACCTCACGGAGCTGCACCGACATTACGTGCAGGATAACAAGATTATCCAGAGCGCCGTTGTCAACGTCACCGGGCCACCCAAGATCAACTTCATGAACGACGAATACTGTGAAGCAACAGGCGTCAAAGAATTCACGAGACTGGGCGGCATGAAGGGCATGGGCGAGGCAATGACCCGTGGCATGGTGCTGGTTATGAGTCTCTGGTGGGATGAGACTGCCAACATGGAGTGGCTTGACCAAGGCAACAGTGGGCCGTGCAATGCCACTGAGGGCAGTCCTACCTCCATTCTCAAAGTCGAACCAAACCCGGAGGTCACTTTTAGCAACATCAGAATTGGAGAGATCAACTCCACCTTCTCCCTAAGCTTGCCGCATCGGCCATGCGGCTCGTCGGACTCAGGGCTGGCCAGAAGGGAGGCACATCGTCACGGCCACCTCCACCAGCGCGGGCATCTACATAGCTCCTGAGTTGGGTCTTACTCACTACTGACTGTGTCAGAGGAGGGTATGGCGGCTAGCAACCTTTCATTTCCAGAGAAGACGGGCGTTAATTATATTGAAGGTTCTGAGGCTGGATACTCTGGGACATCAAAAAAGGAAAAGGTCAATACACTTCTGTGTCATCTTAAAAGTGGCAGCTGCCAATGGTGCAAACTTTTCAGGAAATGAAGATTCATGCCATCCTAAACACAACCCAACGCCCAGACCAAATTCTCTTTCATCGCTGTCAATAACCTCGTGTGAATCTAGCAGCTTACTCCCATGGCTGGGGTCGGGAAATACAAATTCCGCTGGCATGACCGTGGCGCAACGCGACAGCTGGTATCTGCCTAAAATGTTCGGAATCTCTTCGTTCCTCCACGCATAATCCCAAGCGAATGGCGTCAGGTGGACAGTCGAGCCTTTGACCCAAGTTTCTTCACCAAACGGTATTTCAAGTCTAGAATTACTCAAGGAGAAAGCCTTCAGTCGCAAGCCCCGACAATGTCTGAGGGGTCGCATCCGTCTCAATCACCGCAGCCACCTTCAGGCTCGGAGTCAGGCTCGGGCTCGTCAGCACTCTCCCCGCTCTCCTGTTATCTGTGCAAGACGCGCAAGCTGAGATGCGACAGAACTCAGCCCATCTGTGGCCGTTGTGCCAAGACGGGCGAGTACTGCGACTATCCATCTGCGCGGAAACGCCCCGTCATATCTGTCACGAGATCGGGAGTGCGCGACTTGAAAGCAAGGATCCGTAAGTCCAAGTGGGCTGGACAGACTTTGGTTACGTAGATCTGGTTGCTGACAACATCTGCAGAGGAACTGGAGGGCAGGCTGGAGGCTCAAAACACCTCTACAGAATCTAGGTATTCCAACACTGAGCTCATCGACACTGGCCGGTTCGAGCAATTGCCGCCGCCACATATGGTGGAGGAACTGTAGGTGACGGCAGTATATTTCGCAGACGGGGCGTGGACTAACGCTGGCTACCTGCTAGTACGTCGATATACTTCACCAAGTTGCAGTCAGACTCTTTCATGATCCACGGAGAGAGGTACATCGCCTCGCTCTACAGGCCTGCGCATATGCAGCCACCCATGTGCCTCCAGTATGCCATCCTCGCAGCTGGCGCGAGTGCATCGTCTACGTACAGGCACTTGGCCGACGCCTTCTACGGGCCTGCACGTCAGTACATCCAAACAGATGAGATGAAGGTTGGTAGGCGCTGAGCCATTTCTTCTCGCAGAACAGGATTGATGCTCGAACAGAACGACAGCCTTCAGATCTCCCTGGCCCATGTTCAAGCTTGGGTTCTCATTAGTCATTATGAGGCGCAGAATCTGTGGTTTTCCAGAGCATCCATGAGCATAGCCAGGGCCATTCGTTTAGGCCAAATCCTCGGACTCCACAGGCTGGATGGTAAGAATGCCGCCGGTTTAATCCTGCCGCCAGTAACAGACTTCGCCGAGGAGGAAGAACGGAGGAAGACCTTCTGGGTTATATTTTGCACTGATCGAATCACGAGCAGCACAGGCGGCTGGCCTACCATGATGGATGCGCGCAGTGTGAGGTCCAGGCCCAAAGCTCGGCAACAACGTATGCTAACAACTACGAATAGATCCAAACACGGCTCCCATCGTCCACTGATGCGTTCCTATTTAGCATTCCGGTGGCGTCCTTAACCCTCAGGCAGGCCCTCAAGCAAGACATGTGGGAACTTTCCAACAGCGCGTGCAGGGTAGTGGCCGTTCACCTGTTCAACGAGTGCTTCAACTTTTCCAGGGGCGGCGATGACGATGACGACAACGACGACTGGCAACAACTTCAGAAGCTTGACAACAGCCTCACCAACGCCTTCGATACCCTGCCTTTTCATCTGCGGTGCCCTGAGAACATGGACAACGCCGATGCCGTCTTCATCAATCTACAGTTGCACACCGCCTTGATCTGCATCCACCGCGCGGCGACAACGAGGTCGCAAATGGACATGACTGCACTGCCACAAATCTATGAGAGGGTCTCGGTGTCGGCAGTCAAGATCATGACCATCGTTGCTCTGGTTGCAGACATCGCTACGAGCTTCCGCAACCCGCTGATTTCCTTTGCCACGTATATCGCGGCATCATTCTTCCTGACGGACTTTCTAGCATCGGGCAACCGCCAAAGTGAGGAGAATCTCACAGCTCTCACGGACTTGATGATCGACGTTGGGAAAACGAATGCCTTTACAGCGTCGCTCGCTGTCCGGTTGGCGCAGGCACTGAGTACGTCTGGAGTTGATCCGAGGGCTGTTGAAAAGGTCAGTTAAGCCATGCTTTGGATCTCGTCATGATGCAACTTTTGAGCTCATTAGCCTGCGATTAGGTCGAGATGTTGATGGCCAACCTCACAATTCCTGGGCAGGAAGACGAGGAAAATGGCATTGTCATATTATGTCCTTCGACCGGTCAGCCCAACCATTTTGAATCCGGGAAGATGTCGTCATTCGAGTGAAGCAGGGCACAGTAAGCAAATTGGTTAGCCACTTAGTTTGCCGGAATAATCAGCACGTCTTGGGCTACAGGGGTCCGATATGCCTGGGATAGTCATCTCGGTGTTGCTTGAGAAGTCCGGATATCTCCACCATTTCCCACCTCGGATGTCCGTCAGCAATACACGCTGTTAAAGCTGTCAGAGAGGCATTGTCAACGTCAGTCAATATCTAATGATAAAAGCATGGCAATTCGCACTCAAAAAAGGGACATGTCATCGAGAAACCTGAGGCTCTGGACTATCTGCTGTGACCATGGTCCCTACAAAGATCCTCTCGGCCGTTGTTGGCCTGCTTGTAAACCTTCCAGCTGTTATGACCTCCTCAAATTTTACTCTGAAGGGACCTCGAATCGAACTGGGCTACGCTACCTATGTTGGAAAATCCCTCGGAAATGGTGTGGACTAGTTTATTGGTATGAGGTATGCCGCAGCGCCTGTGGGAGACCTTCGATGGCAAGCCCCAGCACCACCAGAACAGCAAGGGATCCAACCAGCCCAAGATGTAAGCCACTCCGTCCAAGCTCGGCAATCGGACAACAAGACACTGACCATACTCTAGTTCAAAACCTTCTGTATCGGAACCGGCGAGAAAGAAGCACCCGGAGTCGGCGAGGACTGTCTTTGCGTCAACGTATGGAAGCCTACCCATGCTACACCCAAGTCAAAGTTACTAGTCTGGGTTTTTATTTAAGGCGGAGGTAGGAGCAGCTCTATTCCAGGCCGCCAGTGAAGATTCCTTGCTGATGTTGTTCTACAGGATATAACCAGAATTGGAGCCCTAATTACAATGGCTCTGAGGTGGTCGAGAAATCAGGCCACAACATTATCCAAGTCAACTTCAACTACCGTGTCGGCGTGTATGGCTTCTTTGCAGGTAAAGCTATCGAAGCGCATGGAGACCTGAACAACGGTCTTCGCGACCAGCTCGCTTTACTTCAATGGGTACAGGAAAACATTTCCAAGGTAAGAGTCGTTGACCCCTACAATGAGCTTGCCGTTGACGTACTCTAGTTCGGTGGTGACCCGGAGCACGTCGTGATTCACGGCAGTTCAGCCGGTGCCGGTCGCACTGCACCTCATCTCACCGCAACCTGCGACTGCGAAGCTCTTCGCCGGCGGCATAATGGAGTCTGTCTTCATCCCCCAACAGCCCCGAAAGACGGAGTTGGAATGACAGTACGACCGTTTCGTTGAGTAGCTGGGCTGTGCTGGTGGTAGTGCCGAAGAGGAGATGACTTGCCTTCGTGGCAAAGATACGAACGCAACTCAGGAGGCAAATGTCCTGAGCCCATTCCCCGAGTCAAGCGGAACGCCGTTTTGGTACTGGGTTCTAGTCATCGATGGAGACCTCATCCCCGACGAGCCTCTGAAACTGTTCGCCCGCGGGGAGTTCACCAAGGTTCCCATGATTATTGGCAATAATCAGAATGGTTAGTCTTGGGGACTTTAAGACTTCTGCCCTAACTCGTTTGCTAACCTACTACAATAGAGGGTGTCTACTTTGTCCCCCAAGCTTCCACGGCCCAAGAAGTGATAATCTTCATGGACAACAATTATCCTCGCTTAACAAGCGTCGACAATGTGAAGATTGCCGAGTATTATCCTCTCATGGACCCCGCACCTCCCAACGCGCCTTATTTCCCGTCTGTTGAGCAAGCCTACGGCGAATTAACCCTCATCTGCCCAGCCATCTCCATCCTCGAAGCCATCCGTAACGCAGATGCTGAACCGGCTCGGTCCTATCGTAACCACATCTACGACGATTTCTACGCTTCCCTCGGTTTTGGAATACCTCACGGTTATGAAGAGGGTGCCATTTTTGGCCCTGACAACACGAATAACCCAGGCCGGTATACAGCACCGGAGAGGTTTTACACCTATAATGCGCCGTTGGTACCCGTGTTCATGGATTATTGGATATCCTTCGTGCGCACGTTGTCACCGAACTCTTACTGGAGTGGTGAAGCGCCAGAGTGGCATCCGTGGAACGAATCGCGATCAAAGTTGCTGATCGAGCTTGACAACTTATACATGGAATCTGTTGGAGAATCTCAGTTTGAAAGGTGTGAATTTTGGGAAGGAATTGACAGTTCCTAATAGGACAACCTTTCATCAATCTTATCACTTGTTTAGGGCATCAGCTCTTCGTCTTGTATCTTAACTTTAAAATAGCTATTGAAGCAGCTAGTTATCACTCTTTAGTCTGCTAGGACGCTGCTTTGTTGGTGGCATCAGGTTCTCGTGGCTCTCTCAACCGACAAGGAAACAAAGTTAGGGGTGTCTCGTTTCGAAAACGCCTTCTTTCACAAACACCGGTCGGCGGTCCGTTCTGCCTATCTGCCTTAGCATAACTTTTGGGTGGGCCATGGCTTTCGAGATCCCTGCTGGAGCAAACCTTCTTCTCCGCACCGTTTCAAAATCCGCACCCATCACGTCCTCGATCGCAATGCAACGGGTACCTCGGCTTGCACGATACGGGGCCTTGTGTGAGCGAGGTCAAGTAACAGACGCCTTCAAGGATGAGAAACCAGGATGCCGCCAGATTCGAAGATGCGTTGCACATTGAAAGCGTGGAGTTTAGGATTCGGGCGTCCGTGGGGTCCCGTCAAAGTCCGCGGAAGCTGCGGAGTTGACACTAGGCCCCCGTTGTTTGTTTATGGCATCATCGTGTTTGGGAGGTGTCCGAGAACAAGCGGTGGGGCCGAGTCGCCTTGCGGACTTTGGATGTCGATCTGAATATTTAAAGGAAGCAAGTCCCGCTGCGCAGCGTACTACATAGCTTCTGCAAAGATCCCACACTTGTCCAACTATCCCATCGCATCCGTTCGACATCGCAGCAATGCCTTCTCTCGATAACCTCGCTGTCCCCAAGGGCGCCACGGTCCTCGTTACTGGAGCCAACGGCCTCTTGGGCTCGCATATTGCCGACCAGTTTCTCGAGTATGGCTACAACGTCCGTGGTACTGTTCGAGATACGGAGAAGAACGCTTGGCTGGCCGACGTCTTTGAGAAGAACCATGGGCCTGGACGCTTTGAGCTTCACAAGGTGGCAGACATGGCTGCTGAAGGGGCTTTCGACGAGGCCATTAAAGGTAGGCTTAGGTTCTGGAGACACCACGAAGACATGCTCACAGCCACGACATAGGCGTCTCTATTGTCGCCCACACGGCCTCCGTCATGTCTCTCAATCCCGACCCTAATAAGGTCATTCCCGATGTTATTGCCTTTGCCGTCAACGCGTTGAAAGCCGCCTACGGCGAACCGGGCGTGAAGCGCTTCATCTTCACCTCGTCTTCTGCCGCGGCTGTGTTGTCGGCCCGGGACAAGCCAGGCGTTACCGTCACCGAGGAATCCTGGAACGAAAACGCCGTCAAGGAAGCTTGGGCAGAGCCTCCGTATGGCGTGGAGCGCGTGGGAGCTGTCTATGCGGCGAGCAAGACTCAGGCGGAACAGGAAGTGTGGAAGTTCCACAAGGCGAACCGCGAGAAGCGCCCTGACCTTGTTGTCAATACTGGTAAGCCTGAGATGCGTGGTGATGCAGTGCACGTCGACTAACCGAGCTCAGTTCTCCCCAACTTCAACTTTGGAAAGGCTCTTGACCCTGTCAACCAAGGATATCCCAGCAGTTCGGGTATGGTCGTTGCTTTGTACAAGAGAGAAGTGACATTTTTTCACAAGACCATCGTTCCCCGTAAGTCTTGCCTGTTGTCGGTGACACGGAGTAATCAAAAGTTGACTAAACATATCTAGAATACTACGTCAACGTCCAAGATACCGGCAGGCTCCACGTCGCTGCGGCTATCTTTTCTGGCATCGAGGATCAGCGTATCTTTGCATTCGCAGGACGGTTCAGCTGGGACCAGGTTTTGGAGATCCTACGAAAGAACGAGCCCGAAAAGAAATTCCCCGACAACTTCTCGGGCGGAGAAGACCCCAACGAGATTCAGCCACGGGACAAGGCAGAGCAATTGCTTCGTGACTTGGGACGACCTGGCTGGACGAGCTTGGAAGAGACCATCTTGGCAAATGTCAAGGATGTGAAAGAATAGCAAGCCGATATCGCACAGTTTGTAGTGTGGTTGTTCACAAAGAACAATATCGGGTTAGAAATTAAGATGCTTCACAACATGTGGAGATTTCACAGTGTCACTGAGGATTATTACGAAATTTGAATGAATGACCTTTGGTTGCTTCTATATTGTACTTTGATACATGGAGATCAGGGAGATACAGCTTCTGGTTCAACGTTTGGATCATAAGTCATGCCAGCATATCTCCTACCATGCGCGTCCAGCGGCAACAAAGACTCAAAGGCCTGCCTCTAGTAGGGAGTCTCGCCATTGCTGTAGTACAGTTAGTTGATGTCGCTGATCAACGGACTCGGGTTTACTTACTAGTTTCCGGCGGGCGAGTAACGAGCGACGACGTAGGTTCCGCCGTTTCCTGACGCAACAGCCATACCGACCTTGGTGCTGGTGCTCCAGACGATTTGCGCTGTGATAGGTTAGTAAACGAATCTTGCGTTATATAATCTTAGAAACTTACTGTAGTGGCCGTAGGAAGAAAAGTCGCCTTCGCCAATCGCTTGGCCGTTGTAGCTCGACTTCTCGTCGATCCACATCTTAGCAGCGTTGGCAAACGGCGAGTCAGAACCAGACTGCATGTAGAGGTTCTCGCCCTGGCCGCTGCCCTCAGAGTGTGTCAAGCTGCCAACGGAGACGAGGTGGGTAGCCCACTCCTGGGCGTCGTTGGCGAGGCCCTCGTCCCAGACCTGAGCAGCCTGGCCAACCTCCTTGCGGGCGGCATTGTGGGCGTCGAGGGCAGCCTGCTGGTCGGCAGTGAGGCCAGAAGAGGCAGAGCCAGTAGGAGTGGCAGAAGGAGCCGGAGTCGAGATCTCGACATCGTCAGGCTGAGCCGTCTTGGTCTGTCTGACCAGAGTGGTGGGAACAGCAGTCGGGTAGTAGGTCACGGTGTGAACCATGGTTTGGACACTCCCGTTCTGCCCGGAAGGCCGCGACCATCGCCAGTGCTGGCCGTGATGGCGCCAAGCAGCAGCATCGGTGGCCAGGACAGCGGCAGCGAGAGTGGCGTAAGCGAAGAAGTGCATTTTGGGAAGTAAGTCACCGGGACTTGAAAGAGTGTATGTAGAGGGTAAAAGTGAGTGAATGAATAGGCCTGCTAGAGGTCAGTGAAAGAATGATGGACTCGAAAGAGTTAGAAAGAATGTGAGTGTTGTGCAGAGGAAGAAGAAGTGGCTCGGTGGAGAGTAGGATCAACGACTTAGAATATATATCCCGTCTGCCCTCTATCTTTACTTCTTTCAAGCTCGGCATCTCCCTTACACAAACGGAGCCTCTGGGTTTCATGTCGTCCCGTTACTGCAGGGGCCTCTTGGAATCAGCCCTCCCTGGTCTAGCCATCGGCCATGGCTTCGGGCATCAAAGCACGACGAGGCAGTAAGTGGTCACTGCCCCTGGAGCCAGCGGGCTGTCACGACTCGATTTCGGGTCTTACTACGCGCCATCGGAACAGATCAATGCAGGGGTTTCTTAGTGTGTATGTCACACAGCCTTAGTCTTGTTTCTGGTCGGGACGGCGTCCAGTCATGACGAAGCAGTGTCATCGATTCGGCCTTCGTTCGCCACAGGCAAACAAAGCAGAGGTCTCGGCACTGTCGGTATTCGTGTCCCGCCTTTCTTGGTTCGTTTCATGGCGGATGAAAGAAACAAAACCACTCCGTTGTCTTCCCCCACACCCATCCCGACGGCGTATGCGCCGCTGATACACCACTCGCATCGTGCATAAGCGCTCCCCTGAAAAAGCCTCTTACCAAACAAACAGAAACTTTCTTCGTGCGCGTCTTTTTGCCGAGTCACTGTTCGTCTTGCCCCTTTTCTCTCCCTTGTTCTAGACCTCAACAAACTGTTTCTTTGGTCTTGGCCAGACTGAAGCCATGTGATCCGGACCTGCCACGCCATTACCCTACTTTTGGTTCTGATCCCCATCTTTCTCCTTCGACTCCCATACCACATTAAAACTGACTGGCAGTTAGCATATTTTAGGCTCCTTTTTGGTTGAGGGATCCGTAAAAGGAGCACCTGCGTTGTTCACTTGGGCCTAGGCTGGGGCATGTTCACTTTTGTGCATGGAAAGAACTGTTGAAACGGCGATCTGTCCAGTGACTGGTACTCAGGAAAAGCACTATATATGTGTGCCGCAGATACAAATACTCGAGGCTTGGTCTTCGCAATGATATCTACTCCATATGTTGGCCGATGGCGTCGTCCTTTGCCCCATCAGAGAAATTCTTGGTTGTTCCGACGATGTCTGATGCATGCCCGGCTTGGCAATATCGCAAATAATCAGACAAATAGCATTAGAGTGTACCATGGTGATAAAGAAGAGGTTATCTTTAGAAACACGAGGACAGTCTGCTCTGCGTAGACGCCGTCCAGGTGCACGGAGGTCTAACCGCCTCCCCAGGAGCGCCAAGTCCAGCCACTCACCGAGCAGTGCAGTCCACTTCCCTATTCCTCTAGCCGTGTATTTCGCATGTCGAGTGCCGACGTCCTAAAACCAGTATACCAAGCCACTATTGATAGTGCTCACGCTGCGAGGTGGGCTGGCAAAGCCACATAAAGTCACATGTTAGCATCGCGGGCTAGCGCTTGCAGTGAATTCAGCGAAATCAATCATGTATAAGATCTTTCCTAGGCTCTGGTTCCAATCCATACGCGAATAAAATGTTTTTTTACCAATATAGTACTCTTTGAAGTGTTATAATCACCAAGCTTCTATCTTACTTCAAATGCGATCATCTTTGAGCGAATGACAATGGTGTCATCACCAATACGGCTGTCAGTAGATGATGACACGGCTCTCGATAGGTCGCTTTTTTTTTTTCCTTTTAACGTATGTGTAATCGCTATGATGCTTAAAATTTGATCTGGTTTTGGCTCCCTGTATATATCTTGGCATGATCTCTGAGTTCCTGACTTACCCTACAGGGTAGTAGTTCTCCGTTTACCATCAATTGCCGCATTTCCATTTAGGAATCATTCTTAAAGCATTCCCAGTATACATGATTGTTCGGAATGGAAAATGTGATAGATTCAATGATTTCTTATAATCCCGCATGGGTGATGATATTTCTGGTCATTACACCGCTCTTGAGTTTATCTCGGATAAGTTTAACGACTTTGCTTGATTGGAGTCTCAGCTACATTTTGCGAGAAGACTCCTTCATTCATTCGTTTCTCCTTGGATCATGTCCTTTGGTAGATGATACTGACGCAACGCTACAGATAGCCCACACTAGATAATGTATAATACGTCACTAGGTTTAGCATTTCGCTTGGCCTCACAGTTCTAACAACTCCTACAGTAAACTATACAGAATGCTGGCTAGCACCTATCTTCGCACCCAATCTGGACTACCGTCTATGACGCTGGTGTGAAGACTTGGTGAGGCGGATTCATTTGGAGCCCAGCAACGGACGAAGATTACGAATCACTTCAACACAATCACCCACACATATTACTATCCCGGGCGTGACCAGTCAATTGAACTGAGACAGACTTTGATGGATTTATGAATGTCCCTGTATGCGACGACACGTAGGGCGGCCGATGCCTGCTCGTCCATTACCCATCCCCTTGATATTCCACCCAGTCCAGCGCCCCAGACGTCATCATCGGCCATGAATAGATCAAAGTCAAAGGTACCAACATCCTCCTCCGCTTGCTGCCGCCCGAGCCCGAACCGTAGCTTCTCGAGATGCGCCGGCCCCGGATACAGAAGCCGCATCAGCTCCGCGTCCTGCGCCGGCCCGAACCGGTCCTCGCTCATCAGAGTCGTCGTACTCGTGTTATTAGGCGTGCTGCGCAGGAACGCACGCTCCAGCAGAGGACTCAAGAGCCTCTCGTACACGCTGGCGTATACGCTGACTTCGGCCCAGCCGCCGCTGGCTATGGCGAGGAAGTTGCTTGTGAACAGCTTGGTCATGTGGAAGATTTGAGCTGCGGTGAAGCGCTCCGTGATGGTGTCGCAAGCGTGACGCAAGCAGAACACCACCGTCGTGCCGGCCTCGAGCGTGTAACGTGCTGAGAGCCACGGACGCCGGAAGAAGCCTACACGGATGTGCTCGCTGTAGATGCGTGCAGCTGTCGAAGCGGCCTCAAAGGCTCGCAGAAGGAGAAAGGAGTGTTGCGATGGCAGAGGGACGCGAGGCGATGACCGGTGGAGGGTCATGAGGTCGCGTGCCAGGGAAAAGTCAATGGGCTCGTGGCGCGATGTCACTTAGCTGTACAGTCTTCCCCAGGACCGCAGTCGATTCTCCATACTCGCTAGCCAGTCTTCCCAAGTCAGATTGGGCGGGATGGACTTGCGTTGGAAGTGCACGTGCAACATCTCGGATAGAAGCCCACGGTAGGTGATGGTGCCAAGGAAAGCATCGTCTTGCATGAGAGCCGGAAACTGGGCGTTGATAGCAGTGTCGGGAGTGGAGAGCGGCCGCTGAAGCGCGGAGCAAATGGAACGATCCATGAAATACGACGCCCAAAAGACTCGCCGGCGAAGGTCCAGAGTCTCGGGATCCAAGTTGGCTGATGGTGGTGGTTCACGATGCAGGCCGAGTTCCAGGCAGGATCGCATTGATGCTCCAGAGACGACCCAGGCATTTGCGGAGCGTGGGAATACCGTAGCATAGAGCAGTACTAGAAGGATACCCTGCAGCCAAGCAATGTCCGAAGGGAACGACGGCAGACTGTAGAGGTGCTGGATGCCCTCCTCAAACAGGAGACTGACAATGCCATACACCGCTCCTCGTGTCCGGCGTTGGCCGAGCCCAGTGTGACGGATATAGCCAACACTAGGTAGATACGATGGCTTCGAGGGCTTTGCTGGACAAGATGGTCGTCCGTAGTTCGTCGCTCTGATGGTTTGTAACGGGACACCCAGTATCTGCCTAAGCGTTACCATTTATCCCGGGTGGTGTATTCGAAGTGTTGGGCAGGCGATATGAGGGCATCTGGACGAGGATGTCGGAGGCCTGGACGACCTCGAGTTGGCCATCCTGCACGAGTTCCGTCTCCAACCTGGCGATCTCGGACTCGAGGTGCTGGACGATGCTCCGTGGCACGTCTGCCGATGTGCTGGAAGCGAAAAACACATTAGTTTGCTGTCTCGTACTACATTTCTCTCTCGGCTGGTTTCAATGACAAATGATCTTTTGGAAGGGGCTCCATCTTCATCTTCCGCTTCCTACATCGCAAACACGACAAGATGCGCCGCTCGCATCGCGAATCCATTTGCCGTCCAGCTGCGCCTCTCTCTCTCTGAGTCCAGAATTTCAGGTCCGGAGCCCGGGGATAGCGGCGGCGGCGGCGGTGGAGGCTGCCAGTGGAGGAAGTGGGTGAGGGGACATATCCGTCGTCAGATGCGATGCTGACTGTCCATATTCGGCCCAGGTGTGTGATACTGACCCAGTTCGGCCTATCTGTTGGCAATTCAGCCAGGATCCAGAGCGCCTTCTAAGTCCCTCGCCCACTATTTAGTGGTGATTCTTTGCTTGCGAGAAGGCGGCCTGGCTTTTCTAGGTCTAAGGGCATCACTCAGCACGGAATAATCAGCTGTCTGCATGTATCTGCCATGACATAATGGTTTCGCTCGTAACATCCATCTGGTTCAGTAAACAACCATGGCAAACTAGTTCCCTATGTACAAACATAACTCTCCATTCATCGAGCTGCAGCTCCTCGCATCCCTTGGCCATCTCAAACCCCGCTTAGGCGTCAAGGTAAGGGTCAAAGCCAGCGACACCATCACCAGCAGCATCCTTGAGCTTATTCCCGAACTCGGTATCCAGCTTCGGTCCAACACCACCACTCCAGGTTGACAGCAGCTTGTCCCGGAGACCAACGTTGGGCCAGTGGTCCCAGCCGACAAGCGGGCTGCGGTAGAATGAGCCCGAGTAGTTCTCAACACCACCGATGTCCGCATCGTTGGCGAATCGGAAGCAGTGGGTTTGTCCTCCATCCTTGTGGTAGACGACGAGAGGGTTGGTGCCGTCAGCGGGAAACTCGTTGCTCGCGTCGCTGTATCCAGAGTGGCAGGACGTGGCAACGCGGACAACGTTGTCACCTTGAGCGAAGACGACAATGTGCTCCCAGTCGTGACGGTGGCCGCCACCATAGGTGGCTAGTGCAGCTTGATCTTTTTCGAAATAGTACTCATACCTAGAGATTTCTCATTAACACTCATTCTTTACGGGGGATATCAGAAAGGAACGTACATGATGGCACAGAACCCGTTGTTACAGCGCTTACGAGAGTAGGCATTGCTGTTCTCGAGCTGGTGAGGATCACGGCAATCGCCCTGAGGAGTGCCAGTAGCATCGTGACCAGGGTTGGTGTTGCCATCAGGGTCGATGGCGGCTGTGTTGTAGCAGCCGTCCGTGTCAAAGTCGAGCTTCGGTTGAAACTTGAGCTCAACTTCGTCAGCGCCCTCAGGCAAAGCCGTGAGAACATCGCGCTTCATCGGCGTGGGCTTGGCCTGGATAGAGGCCACAGCGCTGAGCAAAGCGGCCGCGGTGAGGAACTTGGTCTGCATGTTGGCAAGAATTGGAGTCTGTGAGTAGGTGTTTGTGGGAGAGTGTGAGTGATGAGTGTGAATGGGAAAGAGTTTATCGACAAGTGCTCCGGCCTCAGCTACTTATACTTTTCACGGCTCTGAGATTTAGTAACCTGTCGAACAAACGACTGGGTTGCTACGATCCATCAAGCTACGTCGTTGTCGTTGGCAAATGGATTGCACCTCGCCCAATAAGCTTAACCCGTGCTCGGTTTGACATCGTTGTGAGGTTGATAGCGCATGATGCAC
Organism: Neonectria coccinea; assembly: GCA_019137265.1. Taxonomy (NCBI): domain Eukaryota; kingdom Fungi; phylum Ascomycota; class Sordariomycetes; order Hypocreales; family Nectriaceae; genus Neonectria; species Neonectria coccinea. Next base: position 81,633 of record WPDF01000039.1, on the reverse strand, counting down.
TTTGTTTATTTGCGACACGAGATCCTTACGGCACGGGTCAATAGCCAGCACTAGGTAGCAGAAGTTCTCTACCCCTTGCACAGCCGAATCCTTCAAGCCCAACTGCCGGGTCCGAAAACGGGCTCGTTGGGGCCGATCCCCCGAAAATGCTTCCCTAAATGGCAGCTCGAGAGATTATGACCTGTCTATCAATCTTCAGCCTCACTTCAGCCTCACCTTAACATCCCGCTGGTTAGCAAAGTAGGGAGATGGGCCAAGAGAGATCGACGCATGGCTGACGAGTGGAGTTTGATATAAATTCCTACGGCTGCAACGCACGTGGGTCGAAGGATTCATTCGGGCCTTACAGATTAAAAGACGGGAGATCATGGCGCTATAGCGTCCATGGCTCTATATGACATCATAATGTTCCGCATGCTGATCCTAAATGTTTCTACTTGCATGAAATTGGGCTCCTGCTCGGCAGGATCAGTTTCAAACATTCAGAACGCATTAACTTATAGTTTCCCGGCACTAGCCAGGCCTCTAATTCCTGCTGAATCCGCGTACAGTAACGCGTATAAGCTTAAGTCCGTTCACTCGAGGCTGACATGGGATGACGACCGTCCAGACTAGGCAACTGACACGGCTTCAGTCGTATTCGCTGCAGATCGCCAACAGACACAGCACAGTTTTACGGATCGCAATCGGCCACAAGAACGAGCACTGCCCCGGGGAGTAAATATTACTGGGTAGTTGACTTGGGGGCCGGATCCTTTTGCGAAAACCCCGCATAATTCTAGCCAGCGAGTGGACACCCAAGCTAATAAGTTCCATGGTGCTTTGACGCGGGGGAGCGCTGAAAGCTTGGTTAGTATTCTTGAACAGGTAATTCGTGTCTTTGGCAAAGTTCGAATGGAGGCCGGGCAGCAGTGGGAGATTGACTATTGGGACGGTGATTGGGGGGTTGGACATGGAATGACGGTTTGATTGCGTCTTCATTGTGTGCTTTTGATATCATGTGGGTAGTTATAGGACGATCTACCTCTGGTAATGAGTGGTCATACTGTACCCTGGCTATAAATCTCTGCCATGAATATACCCTACTTAATGAGTGATTGAAGCCACATTGGGCTCTATCCCATCACCACTATTTGCACTGGCTCTCTTGACTTATAGCCCCCTTCCTAGGTATGTCTTCTCGCCAAACTCCCGCTCCGCAACTTGAAACAGCGGCAACCCCATGAAACACCCACCATCAGGCGTCCCGATTGCTTCCCAGGTGCTCCGTGCCTCTTCCTCCCCAATAACCACACAGAGATTTCCCGGTACCGGAGGCCGAAGCGTCCGCCGCCAGTTGCACCTGGCAGCACTTCTCGAGCAGCACAACCCATGCGATGGTGGCCTCGATTGTCTGCCCCGCCGTCAAAAGCCCGTGATTTCCCAGCAGCGCGGCCTTTGTGTTGCCCAGACAGGCGGCGATCTGCTTGTCGTCCTCGATGGCGAGCACGAGACCGGCGAAGTTACTGCAGGTGTCAGTTTCGTGTAGAGCAATAGACATTTTGGCTCTTCAGCAATTGAAATTACGGGTACAACACATGGTCGTTGTAAAAAGTGCAGAAATCCTGCGTGAGCTTGTCCAGTGTCCGGCCGGTGGCGCACATGGCCCGACCGTAAACAAAGCACGTCTGGTCTCGCTTTGTGAATCTCTGCATGAATGGTATATGCAGCTATTTCTTTGGTCAATGCTCAATACTCTGCGCTTGAAGGTCCATCATTAAGAAATTCGCAGTGCGGTCGTACCATAGTTCAATCTCACGTTGTCGCCACCCTCCACAACCTTGCCATTGTGGTCGACGCGGATCAAGTCGTCATCGGTGATGAGTGAGAAATGCAGTCCTTTGGACGGTCAACCATGGTTCCAAATTGGTGCAATTGAGGCAAAGCCTAATTACCGAATGGGTTCACCCAGAAACTCGTCGGGTCCACGGGGTCCCGGATGGTGATGTGGCCCGCAACACCTTCGGCAAAGCCAAACTTGGTAAACATTCTATCTATATGCTAACGCTAGCCTATGCTTTAGAAACCTGCGCTCTTCGTGTTTGTCCTTGAAGACTGGTGGCAGGGACTGCTCGTCCCGCACAAAGGCAAGCGAAGGGTCCCCAGAGCGGTGGTCAAGCTCCTTGTGGACGGCATTTGACGTCTCGGTAGCGGAGGGAGCCATGATGAAGCGGATATCTTGGGTTCGATATTAATAGAGCAATAATTAGCGCACATTTCTGGGTACAAGTCCACTTGCTGGAGGGCCCCAGTGGAGGTCATATTCCCGGGTAATAAAAGCCGGCGCGATAACCAGAGATAGGCCAAGCGGACTTGTCCGACAATCTAGATTAACTAACTGCTGCATCGACTGAAGCGGCTATTTTGGGCAATTGGTTTACGGACCGGCCGAAGCCCGGCCGAAACCGGGGCCGTTTTGTATCCGACATGTCCGCCTTCAACGTCGACTCATTGAGAGGCACCAAGCTTCTCTTGTGCTCGTAAAACAATCTCCAGTAGACAGGTGCACCGTCTCATTCTAGATTCCAGCCTCTTTTCAACCCGGCACGATGCCCTCCTCATTTACCTCGCCAACTCACTTCAACATTGTCGCACTCGAGACCTTCTTCACGCCACTCCCCACGCTGAGCCTCCCGTCCCCTCACACGTTCTCCCTGACCACCTACGAGAAAACCAGCGTGGCCGAGCTCCCCGCGCGCATCAAAGACGCCGAAATTCTCATCACCACCGTCGTTGCACTGCGGGCAGACACCCTGTCCTCCCAGATATGCCCCAGGCTCAAGCTGATCGCCGTCCTGGCCGCGGGCACCGACTCTGTCGACCTTGTCGCTTGTAAGCAGCGCGGCATTCGCGTCCTCAGCAGCCCGAACTGCAACAATGATGCCGTCGCTGAGCATGCCATTGCAATGTACTTTGCCACGCGTCGTAGGATAATGCCCATCATGCGTGGCCTGCTTGCGGGAGAATGGCTCCGGCGCGGGAGTATCATGCGCGACGGATTCATGGCTGATAGACCGCCCAGAGCGTGTCGCGACGAGATGGTGGCCATCATTGGACACGGTGCCGTAGGGAAGAGGATTTCGGAGTTGTGTACGGCTCTGGGCATGAAGGTCGTCGTTGCAGCGCGCAAGGGAGCGCCGGCGTCTGAGGACAGGGTCACTTTTGACGTTGCACTAAAGATGGCCAGTGTGGTTTTTGTGTGTTGCCCCCGGAATCCTGATACACTGGATCTGCTTTCTGGACCCGAGTTCGCCGTCATGCCGCGAGACGCGGTCCTGGTGAACGTGTCGCGGGGAGGCGTCGTGGACGAAGACGCTCTGCTCGCGGCGCTCAAGAACGGCGACATTGGCGGTGCCGGTGCGGATGTGTTTGCAACAGAACCTGCCTCTCCTACGACAAGCCCTCTTCTTGGGAGCGAGGCGGAGGCATTGAACTTGGTGGTAACACCACACCTAGCGTGGATCGGTGGAGAGACCACGGCCAACTACCAACGGGTGTTGCAGGAGAACATTGACGGCTTCATTCTCGGCACGGTTCAAGAAGATAGAGTTAGAGCATAGTTGCTAAATATTAGAATGGGTTTATATTCAATCACTGTTTCTTTGGCGTTGTACTGACAGTATTGTGTGAGATTGATTCGCCCATGCCGATGTGAAGGCTAGCCAATTTCCCTCCAGCCCTACCCTACAAACCTGCGAATTACCATTTTCAGGACTGTAACAGAGATGAAGACATGTCTCAAGATATCCCAAGTAGGAAAAATCACGAGAGAATTAAATACCATGTATCTCAACTTTGCGCAGATTCTTGAGAGCGACTTGAGCCCGACTGCATCACCCAGTTTCTCAATTGCACTAAAGCTCCCAGTTGCAAGATGAGCATATCGCCAACCAAAACCTACGGACCACTGTTTTAGGTCGCACTTCTATAAGTGTAGGAGCAGATTCTTTCAACGATAATCATCTATGAACATTAGTTGCGTCACAGCTTGCCGCTCTGAGATGCCTCCGCTGGCCGCATAACTGCCTCTTGCACCACCATCTCCAAAGTATCCATATCCATCATGCCAATGGCCTCATTGTCCATTTTATCATACAGAGTCCCGCCGTCTGTCCAGATTCTCCGTAGTGTATATAATAGTCGCCATCGGATTGTCGCTCTCCCAAGCCACAGACTCAAGCCTTCGCAGTTCCTCAAGAGGGGTGTACTTGACTGTCCACCTGTTATCGGTCTGCATCTCAAACTCGGAAAGGATTTCCCTCGGCGTTGTAACCAGCGAGTTTACCCTGATTGCCTTGCCACCGCAGACTTCAGGGTGTTTCAACACGGCGACCAGCAACCATCCCACATCCGCCATTGTTGTCAATCCGACTCGACCTGTGCCGTCCCCCAAGAGTGTCGCTTCCCGCGTTGCAATATTGAAGCTGCCAACCTGTGGCTCACTTGTCATGGTGTCGACGAAAAGATCAGCGAACGGCCCGGTGACAAGACATGTGTATGCCAAGTCGGGGGGCGGCATCGGATTCCATAAAGGCGCGTACTTTAAGCTTTTTCTGGTGAGGTATCTCGGTAGCCGAGGACGCGTTGTATGCGATATCGGTTCCGTACTCATATGGGATGAATCGGATGATAGTTGGGCACTGCTCTGCTAATGCGATCAAGTCAATTTTCTTGCCGATAGCGGAGCGTCCCACGGCTGAGACGATAGTATCGAAGCCTGGTATTCGTTCTGTTAGCATAAGTCCATAGAGATAGCTGAGGTGAGGTAGAACCGAGAAAGGGGAAGAGGAGACGAAAGGATTAGATCATACCTTTATATGCTTTTAGGATATTATTATCGTTATAAAAGTCACCCGTTATAACGTTTACTCCTTATATTACATACTAAATAGGCACTAGCAAAGGAATAATAAGCTAAGGGCTAAATATATATAAAGCGCTAAAAGCGCCTATAAATTAGGGTATTTTATTAGTATTATAAGGACTTTAAAGATTAATCTTATAATATTATAACCCTTACCTTTAAGTTTATAGCGCTATCGCTACTAACTATCTATTATTATTATACTTCCTACCTTTTAGCTTTAATAGGTTAATCTCTCTTATATATATTACGCTTAGAAGCCTAATAGAAATAGATATATCTTCTAAATCCCCTTTATATTTAACCCCTTTTAATACTACTAGGGGTACCTAATTATAAATAGTTATACCCTTAGGTACTAATAACTTTATAGGTACTAAACTAAATACTTACCTTAAGGAATAGTATAATATATACCTCCTTTAATATAAGTATACCCTCCTTATAGTACTTAAAAGGGGTAAAACTATTAATAATACTAAATATAATATAGTAATAATAAAGCGCTTATTAATTATAAGTAAGGATATAGAGCTCTAAAAGTAACCTTATAATAATAATAATAGCTAGTTAAGGCTAATAATTAAAGTACTTATTTATAAGGGAATTAACTAGATAGAGCTATAAGGCTTTTAGAATACTCTATAAATAGCTTTCTACTTATAATTATATAACTTTTATAATAAATTATAGAAGGTACTATATATTAATAGCTACTTTAAAGGTAATATATAGCTCTAATAGAATTAATATATAAGCTATAATATCTATAATAACTACTCTTAAGTTACCTAATTAAGCTTCCTAAGCTAGCTTAAGGCTAGTATTAATAATCTAGATACTTACTACCTTACTACTATTAAGCGGCTTAAATATATATACTAAAATAATAATTAGTCTTTTTAGGACTTCCTAAAGGCCTATATTAAAGTTAAATCTAAGCTACTTAAGGAGCTTCCTCTAAAATACTAAGTCTTTTAATTCCTTTAATACCTAACTAAATACTTATATATATAGATAATTAGCTAAAGCTTCCTAGCTAATTAGTAGGTAATAAAGAATATAAGTATATAGGCTAAATTACTCCTAAGGATATCCTTAACCCTTAATCTATAAGGGTACTAACCCTATAGTAATAACCTATATTTAATCGCTCTTATAATACTTACTATTAGCCTACTTAGTGCTACCCTACTATAAATCCTACCTATTAGTAGTAACCTTATAGTAACCCTAATATTCCACTAAGGTATTACTTACTTTAAGTATTATAAAGTTAGCTATTACTCTAAAGACTATTAAGCCTTAAATTATACTATTTATATTAACCCCTATAAATCTATAAGCTATACTAATAATACATATAGTAAACCTAACCCTATTACTAATAGGATATAGCTACCTTATACTACTAATATATAATAGGATTTAGACTAATAGTCTCTTCTAGCTAGTATTATTATAACTCTAATTAAGAGGATAGTAAAATACTAAATAAACTATTAATAGCCTAAAGCGAATATACTATTAGATCCTAAATTTAATACTATTATAATCTACCTTTAGATACTCTTAGAAGAGTAGTAAAGAGTATACTCTATACTAGTTAGCAAATTAGACCTAATTATTAAAAGGACTTAAGCGGACTTCTATAGAATAATCTATATCCTAATAGAGATAACTAATAACTAGAGAGTTATAAAGCGCTAAAATATTAATTATATAGTAGTTAAGTATATAACTAATATTATTTTAGGATACTCTTAGTATTAATAAGCTAATATTTAAATCTCCTTCCTATTATTAACTTAGATCTACCCTTTTAGTCTTAATTGATTAAAACTAGCTACTTCCCTAAAGTAAATTTAAGTAAGTATATAGAGTACCTAAATAATACTCTTAATTATACTAAAGATACTACTTATAACTAATAATAAACCCCTAACTATGCTAAAGGATAATAATAAACTAGTAAAAATACTAATTCTTAATATATATACTAACCTTATAGTAGTCTTCTCTACTAAACTTATAGCCTAGCTCCCTTCCTTAGATAGGTATACCTATATAATAAAGACTAAACTAAATAAAGACCCCTTATAGGGACCTATCTATAGCCTAATAGTAAAGGAGCTAAAGGTTCTCTATAAATATCTTAATATAGCCTTAAGATAAGGATAGATTTAATATTTAATTAGCCCTATTAGAGCCTTAATCCTATTTATACCTAAGAAAGAAGGAGGTAAGCTATAACTCTATATTAATTACTATATACTAAACTAAATAATAAGAAAAGACTATACCTTATTACCCTTAATTAGTAAAATCCTAGATTGACTTTAAGGAGCTAAACTCTTTACCTAACTTAACCTTTATAATATATATTATTAGCTATATATCTATAAGGGTAATAAGTAGAAGATAGTATTTTACTATTAATATAGATACTTTAAGTATACTATAATACTATTTAGATTAATTAATACTCTAGCTACCTTCTAAGAATATATTAATAATACCCTATATAGTATAATTAACTATATTTATATTATCTATTTTAATAATATCTTTATTTTTAGTATTAACCCTATAGAATATAAAAAGTATATTTAATAGGTCTTTAAATACCTAGAGTAGTATAAACTATTTATAAATATTAATAAGTATACTTTTAGCATAAAGTAGGTTAAATTCCTTAGCTTTATTATATTTACTATAGGGATTAAGATAGAGCTTATATACATCTTAATAGTAGTATACTAACTACTACCTAACTATATATATAATATTTAGGTCTTCCTTAGCTTTATAGGGTTTTATAGGCAATTTATTAAAAACTATAGTAAGATTATTAGTCTATTAATAAACTAACTAAAGGGTAACCTTCTAAGGAATATCCTACTTAATAATAAGGAGAAGAAAGTATTTATAAAGATATAAGCTATATTCCTAATAGTACTAATCTTAATACATTTTAATTTAAAATGCCTACTAAGGATTAAAACTAATACTTTAAACTTTATTATTAGTATAATATTATTATAACTCTAGCTTAATTACTAGCACTTAGTAGTATACCTATTATATAAGCTCTAAGGAGCTAAGACTTATTACTTAACCCTAGACTTAAAGATATTAGTAATTATTAAGTCCTTTTAAACTTAGAGATACTACCTTACCTATATAGTAATAATAATAGAAGTTATTACTAATTATTTAAATTATAGCTACCTTATAGGTAAGATAAAGTTATTAGCTAAGTAAGCTAGCGCTCTTAATAAATTAGCACTATATAATTTCTATATTACTTATAGGCTAGGGAAAAAGAACCCTACTAATAGCCTATTATAAAGACTTAATTTTAATAATAAAGAGGAAACCTAAAAGGGCTAATTAATATAACTAGATATTTTCCTTAAATAATTTAATAAATATATTATAAAGGAGTTATAACCTACTAGTATAATAGTAAGAAAGAACCTATTAAGCTATAAGCTTACTAATAATAATAAATATATTTAGATTAAGTTATACTTAGCTAACCTTATTATTAAAAGGGTAATTTCCCTTAGTAAGGAAGTAGTCTACCTTTAGTATATAACCTTAAGATATATTAAGATTTAAAGGGGTATTACTATAAACTTATAGGTAATAAGTATATTAGGTAAATCTATCCTAGAATATTAATATTTAGATATATTTATTATTAAGAAGAGATACTCTACTTAAAAGATAGTAAATCTATATAGAGGTAGTATATAAAGTATTAATACTAACTAGTTACTTTACTACTTAGGATAAATTTATATATTAGGACCCCTCTAAAAGGAGATCCTATTACTATTTTATAATAATCTAACTATTAAGTACTAAGGAGTTATTTAGATACTTAAGCGTATTATAAGAGACTACTTCTAGCTAAAGATAAAGAAAAATATTAAGGTTTATATTAAAACCTATAATCTATACTAAAAGATAAAAGTAGGGTACTACTAACTATATAGTAAACTTATACTACTCTTAATACTAATAGAGCCTTAGTTAAAAGTCTTAATAGATATAATTATAAACCTCCTACTATACTAAAGGGGTAATAAGTCTTATAACATAATATTAATAGTAATTAACTATCTAATAAAGATAAGTATTTACCTCCTAATGAATAAGTAGCTAATAAGTAATAAGCTAGTTACTCTTTACCTAAAAAAAATCTTCCTACTCTTTAGTTTACTATAAGGAATTATATCTAACTATAGATCTATTTTTATAAGTACTTTCTAGCGAACTTTCTACTCTTACCTTAAGATTAAATAGTGATTTAATATTATATTCTACCCTTAGACTAATAATTAAATAGAAAGATAAAATTAGCTAATTAAATATTACTTATAAACCTTTAGTAATAAAGCTTAGACTAATTAAGTAGATAAACTATACCTTACTTAATTTATATATAATATATTAGTCTATTTAGCTCTTAAAGTATTACCTATAGAGGTACTATTAGGATATACCCTACTTACCCTTAGAAACTTAATCCTAAAAATTAATAAGCTAAATTAAGATATAGAAGAAAGGATTAAATAAATATAAAGGATAAAAAATAAGATTAAGTAGCTATTATATAAAAGCTAAGAATAATATATAAAGTAGTATAACTATAAGTAAGGTATAGCTAATTTTATAGTTAGAAACTAGGTTCTTATTAATATAAAGAATATTAGGTTATAATAACCTAGTTATAAGCTTACTAAGAAGTTTATTAAGCCCTACTAGATTAAGAAGATAATTAGAAACTATAAGCTAATAGTTAAGTTATAGCTCCCTTTAATAGTATTAGTATATAATATCTTTAATATATTAAGCCTTAAGTACTTCATAAGCTATAATAGAGTACTTATTAAGCTAGTAGATTACCTCTTTATTCTTAATAAGACCTATAAGGTAGAATATATTATTATATATTAAGGTCTTAAGCGTAAAAAGGAATATCTTATTAAGTAGGAAAGTTATAATTATAATATAAATTCCTAAGTACTAGTAAAGGACTTTATAAATAAAGGCTTAATAATAGTGTATAAGTAGGGAGTTAAATAATAAATTAATATAAAAAATAACTTAATTTAATTGCCTAAAGAGGGGATAGAATATATAAAGTATAAGCGCTATAAGGTATTAACTACTATAAAGAGTATATACTAATTATATTAGACCTAATAAAATAAATAGTAAAAGAATAAATTAAAAGTAAAGAGATTTAGCTACCTATTAATTAGGCTTACTATAAGGGTATAACCTTTATACTATTACTACTTACCTTATCTATATACTTCTTACTCCTTTATCTCCTTATTCTCTACTTTCTTAAGTAACTTAATACTATAAGGGTAATCCTTTAGTAAGGTAGGAATAATAATAATCCTAAAGGGCTATATATAGATTAGTAAGTAATAATAACCTAATAAGGAAGAAGAAAACCTACTACTAAAGATAGTATAGCTATAAAGGTATAAATAGTAATAGTAAGTAAGTATAAAGAGTTAGCTATATCTAAATAAATAGCCTAATTATAAGCGGTAAGAGTATAGTAATATTTACGCTTAAATATAGTATACTTATTAGTATACTATTTAGTAGTAGAACCTAAGACTAACTTTATAGCTATAAGGGCCTTATAATACTTACTAATAAGGTAAGACTAATTATTCTATATAGCTAGTTAGTACTTAATATACTCTAAATTAACTATAAAATAACTTATAATATTATAGGTAGGGTTAGTACCCTTAGTTACTAGATTCTAGTAAAGGTACTTAGTACGCTTAATAAGCTTTTTATAGGGCTTATTATTACCTAAGTAGTAAGTATACTTTAATAAAGTAGCTACTATACTAGTTAAATACTATATATATACTAAATAGGGAAAAGGACTTACTTAAAGATAATATACTATAGTATACTAACTCTAGCTTCTTAAATAAGTAGAGCGCTTAAGTATAGTAAGCATAAAGAATAGACTATATATTAAGACTATTATATATTAGTAGCTATTTATATAAATAGTAATACTTATAGTACTTATAAGGGGAGATTAAGGGCCTTATTAAAGGAGGAGTTAGTACTAGACTTATAAGTCTTAATAGCCTTAGCAGCCTTAATAATAGCCTTATTAGCTTTAGCTTAAGCAGCCTTAGATTAAGCGCTAAGGGCTATACTAAGATTATAATTAGTATTAGTATACTAATAGCAATATAGAGATATTAGGGAATAAGTTACTTACTTATTAATTATAAAAGTATTAATAAAAAAGTTAGACTATATTCTAGGTTAGTAGGGATCTAGTAAAGCTTATATATATAAGCTATTAGGTTACTTATAAGGATTATAATAAGGTTAAAGGAAAAAGGAAGAAAGGCTTAATTAACTTAATAGCTAATAAAGCTTTTAACTTAGGCTATAACCTAGCTAGTAATTTACTATAAGTAACCTTATTATAGTCTTACTATTATAAAGAATAATAAGTCTATTAAATAGTCTATTAGAATTTATCCTAATTAGAAAGGAAATAAAAGGGAAATATTAATAAAGATAATATTAAGTTATAATAAGAAACTAATAAGTAGTCTTAAGGGTTACTATATTAATAAATCTATAATAGCTATTATCCTACTAGCTAATTACTTATTTAATTTAATATTATATAATAAAGAGTTATAATAATCTATTAGAATTTAACTTAATTAAGAATCTATAATAAAAAAGTAATAATATAAGTAGGGTATAAAGCTTATAATAAGCTAATAAGAAACTAGCTTATTATTAGATTAAGAATTAAGCTAAGGTTAAAGTAAGAACTTTCTAAAGCTCTACTAATATAACTAATACCTTAGGATAGATTATTAGAAGAGAGGAAATCCTATTATATACTAAATAGGCACTAGCAAAGGAATAGTAAGCTAAAGGCTAAACATATATAAAGCGCTAGAAGCGCCTATAAATTAGGGCGTTTCATTAGTATTATAGGGACTTTAGAGATTAATCTTATAACATTATGACCCCTACCTTTAAGTTCATAGCGCTATCGCTACTAACTATCTATTACTATTACGCTTCCTACCTTTTGGCTCTAACACCTCGGGACCTAAACGACTCAACCAACTCTAACTTATTTGCAAGCGTCTGGGCAGATGTGAAGATTCCATTGCGCTCGAAGTTGCCCTTGGCGTTGATAAGCGCACCCAATAGGACCTTGCCAATTACGCCTGTTGCACCAAGAACGAATATCCTTTTGCTGGGAGGGGTCTTGTTGAGACGAGATGTTGGATGCTCTTTTCTGATAACCGGTTCTGTGATGGATTACCCCGAAACGGAGCTCCTACAACGGCACTGAAAGACAGTGCCATATAGCTTTCCCGTAAGTTGCTTCTGTACTGATACTGACAATCAGCTGGTGCTAGATAACGAACGGATGGAACGGACATGTCCGCTGGAGGGGTAACGTGGGGACTGGACTGGGCGACTAAGTCCGTTCGGGAGAATACGCTGGCCCATTGAGCTTCGTTCCGTTCTAGCAAGTATATGAGAGCCATGATGGATGCTAAGGGAACTGGCATGTTTAACTACTGCATTGAATTCGGCTTCACCTGGGCTTCTAGCTCAACTCTCTACCAATAACCCTCTAGCCTTCACTCGTGTTGCAAGATATTCAAGAATCAAGATGGGCAAGATCGTTGCAGCAGTGGGCTTGTCTCATGCCCCCGGTACATATTGCCATTGACGCCTCAGCGTTTTCTTTGAAGGCATCACCGCTGACCAACATCCAGGGGCCATTGGCTTCCCCGAGACAGCCAAGTCCGATGTCATCTTTGCGTTCCTGGATGACCATTTCGAGAACTTCTACCGCAACCCCATGCCCACCATCGCCTTGACTGTCGCCGAACAGCACGTTGGCCTGGCAGACCAGTGGATGGAGCCGTTGCGCATCCACGAGAAGACATACTTCCCCGGCAGCCCCGAGACGGCCGAGCACCTCATCAACTCGTTGGTGGACCAGGGCTTCGACGTGTCAAGGACCGGCTCCGTCGAGTACGGCAACAACCTGCCGATGCCGTGGGTGCTAATGAGGCCCGACCTGCCGAACGTCGCCATCGTGCCCATCTTGCTCAACGTAGTCACGCCGCCGCTGATGAAGTACAGCCGCGCGTACGCACTGGACTATGCCTGTCGCCTGACCATCGAGCTGGGATATCACACCGAGGCCGAGTACGACCAGGTGCTGGGCACTGAGGTAGAGACTGAAGCCCAGAGAAAGCTGCGTCGATCTACTTTCTGGGGCCTGATGCCATTGAGCGTATCGTCGGACAGCTGTTCGGTCGAGGCAGTGCCCTTCCCGAGACGATCATCACGACCGAGTATCCAAACTTGCTGCATTCGGGAATTTCTCCCAACGTCAGCCCTGTTACGTTCCCGGCGTCGATCGCGCCACGGTCCAGTCCATGAGCATTGCGCACCACTATCGCTTGATGTATCTTCACTTTGAGATCTTCCGCTCCATGTATCTGCCCGCTTCGCCGCTGAAACTAGGATTGAATTGGCTCAAGGATAAGCACACCACTCTGTACATGTGGCGCCGAGAGCTGGCCGTTGGCGATGATCTCGAAGGCGTCACTACGATAACCTGCGATGTGGGATACAACGCGACTATGTGCTTCCTGTTTCAGCCGCTTCTTCTCAAGGCCTTAAGTTCGACGGCGGCTTCAGTAGAGGTCAATGGCCAAGACCAAGACCAAAGCCAAGGCCATGACACATCACCAGGTCCCAACGACAACACACTCGTTGTGGCGTCCGATCCTTTCTATTCCGCCATCTATCTCATCCGTATTTACGAGAAGATCCTGCGTGCCCCAGAGCGCTCCGTTCTCGGCACATATCTCATTACATTCCTGAGTGCACATTGCATCTACCTCGCACCTAGCGCTCTTCTGGCACATGCGCTGCTTCGGCTCGATGGCAGGACAAACATGCTGAAACGCGTGTCTGACAGCGACGTCGTGTCAGAAAGCAACACTGAAGATGTCGATTGGGGCGCGTTTGTCGACATCTCCAGTTCGTGCCCGATCTTATTGGCTTGGTGTGGTGAACGGTGGCCCGGTATGATGGGGAATGCTTGGAGTATATCAGAAGTTGTTTAGCCGAATTACGAGGGAGTTAATTGTCAAAGGGATAGTGAGGTAGTGATGATTTGAAACGAATGAAGAGTCAAAAAGAAATGAATGCTTATAATTGAGTAAGGAGTCAGGACCTTATTGCTTAGGGTTTTCCATTGGACTTATAATACACGTTCATTCATTACGCTGCTTATTCTTGACACTTTACGATGCCAACGCCTTTACATGCTACCAGTATAAGAACCGTGAAGCGGTCGTATCCTTCCAGTCCTGGCATCCAATTTTGTCGATTCCATAGTTCGACAAAATCGTCATATAGGATGGTTTGTCTCTGTGTATTTAATAGCCCTTCCGTTTCCGCAATTTTTCGTAGATTTCCCCACAGCTCTTGCTGAGAAACACCACCCAATTCGCTGGGTTTTTGTGGCTCTTCTTGCGGTACAAGGACCGGCAAAGATCCCATTTCTGCCAGGAGGGTGCAAGTTTGATATGCTAGTACAGAATAGACCGACCGAACGAGGTATGATACGACAACGGTTCTATATGCGCTTACAATCTCCTCTCCCTGTAATGGCGTGGTATTCCGTAGAAAAGGTAGCGGATTGTGGAGAGATTCATCTTCGAGAGAATCCTGATGCTGAATTTGGTCTAATCCAAGTGTGCCGAGGCTGGAGCCTGTGGACGAGGTTGAATATGATGAAGAAACCTCCTTTGACTGTAGTTCGAGGACTTGGACTTGAAGAAGCAACTCTCTTGTCCAGGATGCCACCAAAGCCTCGTGCTGTCTAGCAGTGCGTTGTCGCCGAGCATCGTTGCTGAACAGTCCAATGATCTGGTATAGTATCATGGCTTGTAAGCGGCTAAGCGTTTCTCTGAAGGTGAACAAGGCGTCGTTGGATCTACCTCCATAGGTGCCTGATGTCGAGGAATGAATGGGTGGTGGGGTTCCTAAGTTGGAGGACTCGATGAGCTGTTGGACTTCGGTTTCAAGCAATTGCTCAAAGAAATATTGGTTTGAACCACTCAGTGTACTGTGGGCGGCGCAGACACCGAGAGCCCTTTGAAGTGAAGGGTGTAGCTGGGCGTGGGGTTTATTGCTGAGTTGAAGAGTAGGATGCAGGATGAATGGGCTCGACGCTGTTGTTGCGAAAGCGCCGACGAACGATGTGAGTTCTCTCGCACAAAAGTTCCAAGTCTCGGTATCGCGCCCACGTGGCCATATGTCATGCTTTGGGAGTGGTTGGGCGATGCGAGAAATAGACAGCGTATTTTGTCTCCGTCGTTGGCCGCTTCGAAGGTCATGTCTGCGTCGAGGCGTCGAAACTTGATTATGTCCCCGAGCCCGAGCGTCATCAACCCTCCTGTTTCTGATGGTGGTGCGTTTATCTACCAATGGCCCAAGTAGGGAGTCAACGATCCCGTCTTCGAAGTTTGCCTCCAAGCTGAATATTTGTTGCAGGTCTGGCGGTTCGGATAGAGGTTGCGCGTCCCACGATACGTCCAGTGGAGAATCCGCCAGGCCTGGCATGGTCGCCATGCCGTAATCATCCAGCCCAGTTTCACCCAAGGTGTCCAACATGGGCGTGTTGTTTATCCATTCCCATAGTCCCGGAGACACAGGCAAGGCCGGTATGGGGTCAGCCTGCGGTGTCTGGGGCGATCAGCGCTGCTATCAATGCAAGTCCCCCCAAGTCAAGCTAAGTCAAGTCAATTCAAATATGAGAATCCTTAAGTATGTTAAATCAAGGTAAAATCTTTCAGACTTACAAATCATTCAAATCCCTAGATTCTCGATTAGTAATACACTATAGGGTAGGGGTTATTGGTTTTTTTAGGTAGATTATAGTATTTTGACTATATAATTAAAGCTAGGCCTATATTTCCTATGTTTTCTAGCCACTTAGAGCCTTATATTCACTATAGCCTAATCCCGAGATTCTACGTAGCTATTAACTTCCCTCTTGCATCATTATTTTCATCCTGCTAAGCCCGTCACGTGCCCTATGAAATAGTGGCTTCAACACTAAGCTTCGTATCCCTAACTAGCAAAAATGGCTCTCGATATCCTCATAATGCCACCAATGTCAGCAGAATGTGAGCGCATTTTCAGCCGTGCTAAGCTCACCTTTGGAAGTCAGCGGCACAGCCTAGCTGATACGACCCTAGAGGCAATTAAGTGCTTGAAAAGCTAGAAAGCTGGCTGTTAGGTATGCTGTTAGTTCTGATGAGGGATTTTTTATATGTGTGCGCCTTAGTAATATTCCCTAGCTTGAATAAGTCACCAAATCAAGTTAATTTCCCGCCGCGCAAGTCAATTACACACCTCCAAAGTCAAGCTCTCGAAAAAGCCGGCTTGACTTGGATTGATAGCAGCGCTGGGGGCGATGCACTTGACTGTGAGGCCAAAGGGTAAGGATATTCGCATAGAAACGACTTCTGAGTGCAACGGCGGCATGCCGGCACCTCCCGGTCACAGCGCCTCTTGGCGGAGACGCAGGCGGTACATGATTTTTTGCGGAGCGACATGTTCACAAGGCTGTTTTGAGCCTTGAGGGGAGTGAGTTGCTAGACGAGGCTTGGTTTCGTCAGGGCAGGGAACGGATGAGAGCGGGGAATGCTAAGCGGATTACAAATACAGCCGGTCCAAGATTGCCCGAGCAAAAAGCCCAACGTTGGTCCTTGCATCGCCAATCAGGGTGAACGGTACCGAGGATGGTGTCGCCAGCAATTGAACGTGCTTGTTCAAACCAGCGGTCGGCACGGGGAATGGCTTGTAAAACGGGTACTGTAGATTCGAGGCGTACATGGTGACCCAAAGAAAGGTCGTCTTGCGCAACAGCTCTGGGTCTGACTTGATGTAACTGTCCACTGTGTTCTTGGAAGTGAAGTGCGGTATGGAGACTTTCCCCTGGCTAACCCGAGCTGCATTGGGAAGAGTCGACCAGATGTAGTGGCGCAGGGTCGGCGTTGCAGCAGCAGCGTTGGCCAGATTGATATCCTGGGCTGATTCCATCTCCATTGCCTTGTCCGAGCCAACCGTTGCGAAAGGCTCAAAAAAGTTGGTGGCGGCGAAAATGGCATAAGACCCAGCCACTGCGCGTTGAAGGGAGGAGACATTGTTGAGATCGGCTTCGACGACTTCAGCGCCCATGTCGCGAAGCGAGACAGCTTCAACGCTCTCCGGGTTTCTGGTAATAGCCCGGACGGTGTAAGCATCATCGTTGAGGAGTGTGCGAACCACAGAGCCACCCTGGTCACCCGTGGCACCAGTGACTGAGACCAGCTTGGTCATGATGGCCAAGTTGAATGCGCTTTGATGGTCGGTTTGGTTGGTTCAAGCGAGGTAAGATGTTGCGCTGAGCGTGTGATAGTCCAGCCTCCCTCTATCCAAGGATATAAGTCTCTATTTAATGCACCGCTAATCGCTGCCCTTTCCAGCTCTAAAATAAGCAACGATCACACATATTTACGATCCACGTATGTCCGCATGTGACGAGGAGTGAATGCCGCCATAATGGACCACGCTCCGCTTCTCTCCGCTGCCGGCTTACGGATATGAATACCCCACTTCAGTCCGGTGATCCACTTCTCTCCGTTGCCCCACTCCATTCCGCCGCGAATCACACCCGGCCAAGCTAACTACGACGGCGGACACCAGCCGCCTTTAAGTTAGGACGCATGGAAAATATATAAGAGCTGACAGTTCCAGTAGCAACAGACCTGATTCAGAAGACATCACTACAGCACAAATATCTGCCAATGATTCAACGCCTCGCCAGATTCAACAAGATGCCCATCACAGAATTCGTCTTCCCTCGCCTCAATAGAGATCCAGTTCTCTTACAGGGTCTCAAGAACGTGTTACCACCGGCAGCAAAAGCGACGTTTTCTGATGTCCCAGGACTGTTGAGCTACTACCGTGGCAAAGTGGTCAAGGCGGAAAAGATCCCCGAAGGCGCAGACGTTGAGCACAGCGGGCTGGTTTTGGCTCTAGGTATGCTCCCTACATCAAAGTTTTTGTAACATCGCATCCATTTCCAAGCTAATAGACAGCAGAGTGGGATCATATCTCCTCATTCAACGCATTCTGGGTCTCGGAAAAATTTGCATCGTTCCGGGGGGTCATGAAGCCTTACCTGCTGGGTCCCGTCGCTCCGGAACTATTCGGCTCTGACAAGTAATCGCAGTCGGGTGGGACAACTAATGATAAGTACACGCAATACATGAAAGTCGGCGGCATCAAGGAGCCAAACGCACATATCGAAGGTGCCTGGCAGGCACTGATCGTCGAGTTGAAAAGACAGAAGCCGCCGAGTTTCAGTGCCTGGGGAGTGCAAGACACGACTGCGTTTGCGGGAATGCTCGGATGGGGCTCTGTTGAGGTAATTATGCTCACCTTATTGTGTCAACAGTATGTGAATACTAAACAATACAATTTATAGGAATCCGAGGCTGCGATGGCGCTGCCTTCCGTCAAAGCATGTTTGGAGAAGCTTGCAGTATATGGACCAGTGTCGTCTTATCTCATGGAGCTGGAGAAACAGTCAACAGTGCAGGATTAATCGGAGTACTACGCAGAGACTAGATGCAACACCATTGGGATATTTCGTTGCTGCTTTAGCGGTAACTTTCTATATCGCCTCCTGGACCAGTGCCTTGTTGCGGGAAGTTGGATCTCGTATCTCAGCTAGCTTTAGAACTAGCAGCCACCCTTTAACCCCATTTTGCCTCACATACTGTGTGCCTGATCCCTATGATCCAATTTTTTCCGCTACACACTTATTAGCACAAAGGGTAACTGGGTAAAGAAGAGGCATTGCCAGTAGCATGAGATCTCGTAAGGGGATACTGTGAGTACATCGCGCCAGAGCGGTCAGTAGAGCAGTTAGGATCGGCTAGCGCTTACGGAACATATAGAATAATTCACAGTACAGAGGACTATTGAAACGTCCCGAGCGGGCGAGGAAGAAACCCCACCCAAGGCACCACCGGTGGGGGCAGGGCCAGGTGGATCAACTGCACGTACTCTGTGTGCGACGAGAACGGCGTCTGCGAGGACGAGCAGGACGGAGTGACCAGAGGGCGCCGTGCCCTGCTGCGCAGTCGGTCCACAGACCTGTACGCACACCATCATCACTGGCTGTATGCCCGCCAGGTGTCGACGCCGGAGGAGTGGACGGTGACTGTGAAAAGCCCTGACGACGAAGAGGCAACGATCGAGTATCAAGTCCCTGCGGTGAGTGCAACCCATGCAGTTTGATCGGGCCAACGACTGGTGCTCTTTAATCAGAACAACCCCCCGGTAAACTTTGATCAAAGGCATCCGAGTATCAAAAACACGGCCGAATTTGAGGCCCCTGACGATTGCTCCGAATGGAGGCTAAAACCGGGAAGAGGAATATGGAGTGGGATTACAAGATCTCCAGGGAACGCAATTGCACGGCCGCACCGAGACGCCCGTCATCGATTCTACTGCCAGCCAGGTTCAACATCATGGCATTCCAGCTCTGGAGGCTCAGTCACTTGATCCATGCCTTTCTATTCCACCCCGCGCCAATAGCCAGGGGCCTTCCGATGATCCTTCAGGCAGCCGACTCTCTACTATGAACGTGTCGCAGAGACTAGACAACACGGAAGAGCCGTTGCCTCCAGAGCAGCCAGGCTTGCGTCGCACGCATGGCTCTGGTTCAGTGCACACACACCTTCATCCCGACAAAACCAGAACCTCAGTCCTGCACAACTGATTGAGCTAAGTCCAGAGCAACTTATTGCCCTGTACATCGAGTCTGGGGCAGCACCGATAAGGTGCAGAAAATGTTCGAAGATGCAAGTACAAGGAAGAAAAACACGCAGCACTCGACTTATCTTCTTTGCATTGGCATACCCTCAGCCGAAGATATTGCTGAGTGTGGCCTTCTCGGAATTCCAGTCGACCTAATAGACTATGAGATTCTCAAAAACTGAGCATGAAGGGTTGTCACGCGTCTAGAGTTGGTAGAACTTGGGAAGACCCTAGGTACTGAGTTTGTAAGCGAAACAAAAGGCGAACCGGTAGTACATCAGACCGTTATGACCACATTGCTTGCCGGTAAGACTGACCAAGTGCAGGCAGAGTTCCAGCATTAGGATTAGCTAAAAGTCCAATTGAAGGAAAACAAACTATTCGAATATTCACACGAAGAACGCATCGTACGTCCTGGTTTGGGTTTCCCGCAATGAATGGGATTGGCCTGGAATGTCAATAGCCATGTTTTATAACCACATGCGAGTACTGTGAGCCAAGGATGCAAACATGACCGTTTACCTTAGTGAGACGGAGGCATTCTGGGAGGAATTGAAGATCGGACGAAATTGCTCAGCACGCTGACGCAGATGTTCTCGTACTGGCCTAAATGCTGAATTAGAAGTAGAAATGTCTTCTACCCAGCAACATAGTGGATAAAATGTTGGTCAAGAGAAGCCACAGCTGCAGTGCAAGGCATGTCGAACCTTTATCGGGAAATAACCATCAGCGCTTCCAGTATGTTAATGCCGGAAAAAGAGAGTCCAGGTCCTCTAGTCCTCTAAGGCAATAAACCCTCAAACCCCGTTCTGGTTTCATCAGGGGCTTGTGGAGTCTCTCCGAACATACGGCGAGTTGTGGGTTTTCCTCTGTCGGGATATAGTCGTCGGTGCAGTACAAACTAAGTTCCACGATACGCCAGGCTCCGAACTTCAACGGCTCGAGGAGCAGCTTTCCGTTAGATAAGAGACCAAGACCAGGAGCGGCCTCAGAGTTGGTAAAGTGGCTATTTTAGATAAAAGTTGCATTCCTTAGCACCCAAGTCAGTCAAGACACCGTTATTTAACCTATAATTATTAGGCATGTCTAGGATCCTATGAAACCATCTATTTAATACTTAAGGCTCTTAAGCGATCTCTCACAGGCCATGCCCCGATTCCCCGATATATCTAGAGTGGGCCTTCGTTATTTAAAACCTTTTGATAACATCACTAGCAAATCACCTGCATAAACTACACTCACCACCTCAGTGCTAACGGCGATAAAGTGATGAATAGTACTACCAGGACATTTTGCTCTTCTCTTAGCCTATATTTTTCGTTCCTGTATAGGGGTGCCCCTCTCGACCGTTGCATTCAGAGACTCCTCCTCAGCCCCCTTCTCTTCAATCCTTGCCAGACGAACAATAAAATGTCTCAAGGTCCGAACTTCCCGTAAGATGCGGAAACCTCTTTTGATTGTGGGCCGGCGAAGGTAGAGATTCGTCTTCTCTGGCTGAGGCTTGGGCTTAGGACCTTCGACCTGCTCTAGCATCCAACAGTGGTGCGAATGTCCCCAAGTCTCTTTGCGAAACATTCTGTGGTGTCGCGGCCATATCACTGATTGTAATGTGGCTGGTGGTGAACCACTGGAAGATGTTTTCCTCTCCCACTACCCTCCAGATGTGCTCGCTACATGGATGATTTGGTCTAGGTTGTTGAAGGCATTAAGGTTCGTTGAGAGAGGTGTGATGGATCAACCTTTGCAAGACCAACGGGCCTGGAAAGCTTGTCATTTGGGAGAACCTTGTGATAGCCGATGCAATGCGGCATTTCAACTTCCCATTGTCATATTAAATAAGCCCTGGTTCGCTTCAGCACGTTGTTGTCTTCTAAAACCAAGTCATCTACTCAACCAATCCATTACTCGTTCCTCATGTCGACACCAGAGCAGCCGCATTGGCTCACGCCATACGAGATTCGTCATGGGTTTAATGCCGTCTGCAGTCAAGAGGTCCGACTGGAGCGCCATGAGATTTTGCACCACCTCCGTGGCTCTCTAGAACAGTACCATCGTAGGGAGTTATGCTCCCAGGTGCTCCGGAGCTTTACCATGGAAGATTTCGCACAACTCAACTGTGGCCAGGCTCTCGGCTTTCGGAATAAAACGGCTCCAATCTATCTCCTCAAAGGCGATGCTGAAAAAAACAGGCCTCGGTGGATTGATTCGCATGGTTCTCCACAACTATCTCTACCGCAAATACTTCCGCCCCTATCGTACCGATATCGACCGTGGTCAATTCGTGGCCAAAGTCATCTTTTGTATGGACCAACCGGATACCAAAGATGAAGATTCTGCCGTCGACCTAACCTAGCCATGCACATGCACGCGATAATTAATACCCGCCTCGACAGCCTTAAGCCACAGCAGTTTTATACGACCCGGCCCCTATTCAGGGCTGTGGCCATCATAATACCAAACCAAAACTATAGCACTTGTGGCCTTGTTTCTCGTGTTGCTGCCATGGCTTTGGAGGAACGCGAAGATGCTGCTTTCGGTCCCCAGCCCGACCCGGTTGCTTCCACAACCGCTTTCACACTCGCACACAGAGCCAACGTTCAGAACAGAGAAACACTTTACAAGTTTTACCAGATGCCTGCAGTGGCCCTTGGATGGAACGCTGATGAGCCTCTAGCTGGTCCCAGCTCACAGTGGGTGGATACAGATAAGTACCCCAACTGGACTGGTTACGGAGCGCAGATGGATGCCGTCGTGATGAAGTGCTTGGAACAGAACGGATGGAGACTCCATGCTAGACCTTGTATGTGTAGTGATTCCGCGGGTTGGGAGGGTTAAGTTAAAGGCAGCTTATCTAAATACTAGCTTAGGTAGCTAATAAGTCACTTAAGTAATAGATATAAGTACTGCATAAGTTATTTCGGAGAATACAGTCTTGCATTGGCGAGGATGTGTTTCGAATGGCCCACCAACAGCGTTACTCGTTCTTGTTTTGCGGCGTTAAGCTGGGAACGCCAAAATTGGCAAAGAGAACGTGAGCCCTACTCAGCTGCACGGATAACCAATGCTGGTCGCTGTGGCCTTGGATCTTGCAAAGTGCTACAGATAGCGACCACATAAACCGATAGATCTGACGAGCGTCTTCTCCCAGAGCCTTGGATGCAATGGTCAAAATCAGGGACAGGGCTGAATCCATCGCATCTGAAGACTCCTCTGCCGGGTACAGACACAGATATAGAATCTTCAGGGCATGGAAGTCTAATGTTGCTGAGTAGACTGTCCACATGAGTCGTTTGCCGCTAGTGTCCGGTACCAGCTTGGCCAAGAGGAGGATATCAGCAAATTCCTACCAGGGGTTAGCATTTATTTGCTGCAATGTGGATGGGGGAATTCTCATACATCGCCAAAGTTCTGAATATGCTGCCATAACTTTCGTGGACTTGTGTCATCTTGTTGGCTGTATGTCGCTGCTCTTGTCATCCTTACAAGATCTAATTTTGCTGCCTGGCATAGGTGGTAGAGGCGCAAAGGCCGATAGTTTTCAAGATCGTCAAGCAGTTCCGCTACCGGGTATGTCTCTCCCCACATCTTAGGGAGAACAGAGCGGGCACTACGGAACAGGTTATCATGGGAAATGAAATCATTAGCATCTCTGGCCAGAAGATCCGTGCAAAGCTGTCCGCAGTTCACGTTGCCAGAAGCGGAATCTGCATCCAAGTACCTACGAAAAGGATTAGTTCACAGGTTCCCCAGCAACGACAAACAGAAACTGACAGTGTATACAACAACATTGGTAGAGAAGCGTAAGGCAGCTTCTCTCGGCTGGCGTCCCCATCGCTCTCTAGGTACGGCCTCAAAAACGATCGAATCCCATCAAGGTGGACCGAGGACGTTCCAGTGCTCTCCGAATCGTACGCCTCAAACTTTAGAATGAGAAACCACATTGCAAAGAGCGCATTAATATCGTTGATCCGTCCCTCTGAGTGGTAAACCTGATCCAGCAGAGACGACAAATCCTTCAAAGCCAAGCTATAATGCCTCCTGGCGCCATCTCCAATGCGCTGCGCTCTCTCGAGACACCGAACCGAATCATTTCCATCTTGAGCGGCAAGTATTTCTCGAGATCGCAGCTCCATGGCGGCGACGGCAATAAAGCTCCTCATTACACCGGAGTACTGGCTCGCAAGGTTGGCGTGAACGTAGGAGAAACAACTCCATTTCCAGGGTTTGCCATAAGTCAGGACCAAAATGGAGTCCGGAATGTACAGAAAGGCTGCTCGATCATCGGCGCTCAGCTGGAGAGAATTCGACAGGGGGATGTGGCTAGTGGAGAGGGTTGGTTGCAGTGATGTTTCAGTCTTTCTTTCGATCTCAGGTGACAAGATAGAGCCTTTCAATTTCTTGGCCATCTTGAGATGCTCACTCTGGCAGGTATCATCAACGTCAAGACGCAACTCATCTACCCTTGCAGTTGGACCCGACGGAGCAAGCCGTCTGTGAGTTTTGATGCTACCGGTTGCTGATTTTGGACCTCTCCTTAAGCTGAGTGACCGTCCTGGCTCCATCCATTCGCATTTCGTGGGGCTGTTTGCGCATCTTTGGCACACAGGCCTTCGCTCGTCACATTTGACCTTTCTTGTGCGACATGTCAAGCATCCTGCGGACTAGTGTAAGCTGTCGGCGCACTTCAAGTTGTTGGAGGGGAATTATGGGTATGGGTAGCCTGAATAGTACCATTTTTCGACCGCGCCTTGTGGCGATTCGTCGACGAAGGCGCAGATGAGGAGTCGTGATGTGGGGGCATCTTGTCGACGAGCAACGCGGAAGATGCCCAATGATTGTCGTTGGGTGGCTCGGCAATGGATGAATGAAAGAAGCAGAAGACAGACTGGTTCTTTCGGCAATTTGCCCCAACGTAAGCGAGATGACGTGGACGAAGATAACAAGGGGAAACTCCCCAATTCCTTATCAATGGTTCCACGGTGGATGAACTCCAAGGAAGCGTCAGATAGATACCAAGCCCGTGAATGGCCGTCTCGGCAATCTAGCTAGCCTAGCCTCATGTGGAAACATCAAGACGGCAAAACCCATGGTTCCTCATTGGATCAAATAGCCGACCGGGTCTAAGTAATATCATGAAGTTCTGCGATGCTTGATTCGTTAGAGTAGTCACTACAAAGCACATATAAGTTCACTGAAAGGCGCATTTCACAAGATGGATCGCATATTGCTGCGTCTCAACATTGCTTCCATTGCCGAATCCTCATTTTCTTCTCAATTGCACTACCGTACAAGTACACCATGGGTTCACTAGGTTTCTCTACTGATCGCTTGTACGACGGAATTTCCAAGTCAATCGACTACCACAAGCAAGA
The DNA here is from genome assembly GCA_019137265.1 of Neonectria coccinea. Classification (NCBI taxonomy): domain Eukaryota; kingdom Fungi; phylum Ascomycota; class Sordariomycetes; order Hypocreales; family Nectriaceae; genus Neonectria; species Neonectria coccinea. The sequence continues at coordinate 56,409 of WPDF01000039.1, read as the reverse complement.
CTTGACTGAGATTTGCGCACTGGTACATTTCACTACTTTCTCTAACATTCTTTGGCGGACTAACACGGAGTTTACTAGATCCACAAGAACCCTGAGCTCAACTACCGCGAATTCAAAGCCCACGACAACATCTGCAACCTCCTACATCGCTTAGGATACAACGTGAAAAGACATTCATATGGCCTTGAGACTTCATTTGAGATCGAGTTCGGTGAGGGAGGCAACCTGGTCGTTTTCAACGCTGAATATGATGCCCTCCCCGGTCTAGGCCATGCCTGTGGACACAATCTGATAGCGACGAGTTCCATTGCCGCATTCCTCGCGACGGCTGAGGCAATCAAATGCGCCAACGTGAAAGGGAGGGTGAGATTGCTAGGAACGCCTGCCGAGGAGGGGGGCGGTGGCAAGGTTCGTCTGATTGAAGCTGGGGCGTACCAAGGTGTCGATGCTTGTCTCATGGCGCATCCCACTGGACGTCTTTCCTCGGAGGGGACGCAGGGTGTTGATGGCATCACGGCGGCCAAATCGAGCGCCAGACGACATGCCAAAGTGACATTCAATGGGCAAAATGCCCACGCGGGGATGAACCCGTGGCATGGGAAGAATGCCTTGGACGCTGTTGTGTCTTCTTACGTCAACATATCCCTTCTGCGTCAGCAACTGCCCCCTACAGTCCGAGTCCATGGAGTTATCCGACAAGGAGGGGTAGAGCCGAATATAATTCCAGACTCAACGAGCCTGGAGTACTACCTGAGGGATTCCAGCACCGAGAATATTCACGAAGTCTCTGCAAAGATCGAAGCGTGCTTCGAGGCTGGTGCAGTAGGAACTGGATGCACCGTCAACTGTGATTGGCAGTCGTAAGTGCATAATTGTGATATATATAATATGCATGTGCTGTTTCTGACTCGACTTTTAGAGATACGGATTACATGGAGCTTCGCCCAAACATGGTTATCTCAAACCAGTTCACAAGGCATATGCAGGCGTTCGGTAGAGTCTATCTCGGTGATGCTGGACAGCAGCCTATGGGGGCTTCAACAGATATGGGTAAGTCTAGTATTCCTATTCATCTGGTTCCTGTTAACTGATGGAACCCAAGGAAACGTTACTTTTTGCGTACCGGGCATCCACCCCATGTTTTCAATCGGAACCGACGACCTCGCTGTGCAACCGCATACCCCTGAATTCGCGGCCGCTGCCGGTACTGAGGCTGCGTTGATGAGGGCGTTAGATTGCAGCAAGGGTCTTGCGGCGACGGCATGCGATTTGCTTATGAAGCCAGGACAGCTGGACAAGGCCTGGACCGAGTTCCAGGAGAACGTTAAGCCGATAGGCGGTAGATTGTAGATATTCATACGTATGAAACAACTGATGCTTATTATTCTTAAAACAAAATCCCCAAGAAACATTGATTACCGCCCTGAAGATAGCCCAGTAATCATTTTGTGACCAGATCGACGTCGGCAGAGTAAACCCTAGTGCCAATGAAGCCAAGCAGCTTCGTAATCTCCATTGCTATGCAAATTTCATGCATCTAGATACGGAGTCAACTGATGAGTCGTTGCTCCATGGCATGACCACGGCAGACTATCGAATCTCGATTGTTTCGATGACAGACGTGGCGTATCACATTGCCCGAACGCCATCAAAGATACAACACCCCGCACCGAATCGCACATCTTGGCATTGCGCCTCAAGTGGAGCCGAGGCAATTGTCCCCGGGTCTGGTGCGCGGGAGTTTTTATCTCTGCTAGATAACACCAATGATTATTGACTCGATTCAAGACCCAGAAAGCTAACCGAGATAAGAAGCGCCTTTGTTTGCCGAAATGGCCAATCGGATGCCATATTTTGCCGAGCTGGCACTATCTAGACTAGGACTCTGGTTAATGAGGCTTGATTTGCCGATGTAGCTAATCATTTACAACTCTATTGCCGACCCCCTAAACGGCTATCTACTACGGCTGGAAGCCACTGGCATGATAACAGCAAACTAGGCTGCGTTTTGTCCAACCGGCGCTCACGTATCGAGGACTCTCTCCTATCCCTCTATCTATCGTCCTTGTTGGACTCAATCTACTCCTCTCTATGCTACGTCCATTTAGCCAATATTTAATCCTCCAACGTTGTCTACTTAATCACAGCCATTTCCACACAAAGGATTCTGATTCACTGTCTCATACAACCGAACCACTAGATTCTTAACATATATTCTACTTTCAGTTATTTACACACTTTCAACATGGCGACAAAGAAGACGGAAAAGGCGGCGTTGCCAGACGACGAACCTGTACCCAAAATTGGCGATGTGCTCAGTCTGCATGGCTCTGAGCTCGCAGTCGAGGAGGGCGGTCAAGGGCAAGATCGAGGGCAGCAGGTGTTGAGGAGAATTGATACATTGTAAGTCATGGCCCTGCCGATATTATGTTCCTCCCTGTTAACGATAGTGCTAGTCTACTACCATTGCTTCTTGTTTCCTACATGCTGCAGTTCCTCGATAAGCAGTCTCTGAACTTTGCCTCGATCATGGGGATTATCGACGACTTGGTTGGGCATGTCCCTACAACACCTCGTGCATGTCCACTAACAACTTTCAGGACCTCGTCGGATCCAGATACAGCTGGTGCAGTAGCATGTTCTACTTTGGTTACCTCTCATTCAGTTATCCAGCGTCGTTCCTGATGGTTCGTCTGCCTCTGGGCAAGTATTTGGCTGGCACTAGGTACTTTCGCCTATTCCGATTCGCCTGACCGTAGCATGATACTTACTCAGCCTGCAGCCTCGTGTGGGCCATTGTCCTACTCTGCCATGCCGCAGTGCAAGACTTTAAAGGCCTGCTCATTGCTCGCTTCTTCCTCGGCGTCGCAGAAGCATCCATATCGCCCGGTTTCTCCTTGATCACCGGCATGTGGTATAAGCGTGAGGAGCAACCTCTTCGACACGGCATATGGTTCGTTGGTAACGCGATTGCGACCATGTTTGGAGGCCTACTTGCTTATGGGATAGCCCACATTGGAGGACGTCTACAGACCTGGAGGGTAAGCGCCTCTCTCCTGTTGGTAGTTAAGGCTAACTCTGAGTCTCTATAGTGGCTTTTTATCATCTTTGGTCTCATCACCCTCGCTTGGGCTGTGGTCTTGATTTTGTTCCTGCCCAATACTCCCGAGGAAGCGCGATTTCTCAGTGATCGACAACGTGCCGATGCAGTCGAGAGAATCCGAAGCAACCGCACCGGCATGAAGAATAATCATTTCAAGTGGGACCAAGTACGCGAGGTCGTGACAGATCGCAATGTCTTGTTGTTGATGCTGTACCAACTTGTATTCAGCATTCCAAACGGTGCTTTCACAACGGTAAGGTCTCGCTTCCCAAGATCGGGTTCTATCTCAGCTGATATGAGTGCAGTTCAGCAGCCTTGTCATGGCTGGCTTTGGATTCTCAAGGTTTCAAGTTTATCTGCTTAACATCCCGATGGGCGCAATACTCGCCATGTTTGCGCTTGGGTCAAGCTTCCTATGCAGTCGCTTCAATGGTTACAGGACCATCATCGGGGCGTGTCTGAGCCTAATCAGGTAAGCAACAGTGTCAAATCTCCAAGTTACCTTTTGCTCTCATGGTTGTTAATTAACACGACTTTTTGGCAGTCTGCTTGGTTCCATCTTGGTTCGCTACGGTCCTAATCAAGGCAGCCGATTGCTTGGGTTATTTCTGTTCGTAGCCTTTGCTGCTGGCTTCCCTATTTCGCTGTCCATGATCTCGTCCAATGTTGCTGGTTTTACGAAGAAGAGCGTTGCCTCGGCTATGATGTTCATGGCGTACACGGGTGGTAATATCATCGGACCATTCCTCTTCTTCCCACATGAAGCGCCACAATACGCAGTGAGTTACCACGATATTAGTACGGAGAAATGTCTAAGCTGACTAAATCAGAGTGGTTTTCTGGCCACAACTATTTGCTTCGGAGTTGCGATACTCACGATGCTAACGTTGCGTTTCGCACTTATTTCAGAGAATCGTCGCCGTGATAGGCACCAGCAAGCGTCTGCGCCACTGGATGAAGCATATCAGCTCGAGATATCTGATGAAACTGACCGCCGGAATCTCAACTTCCGCTATGTCTACTAGGTGGAGGCAGTGAATTGGTGGGAGTCTTTCCTCCGTCTTCGCCGAGACTGACTTCGAATACCAAGCACTACTCAGGCAAAAGAACTCAAGCATACGGCAATGTTGAAGGGCCAGGATGAAACATGCAGGGACGGGACTAGGTCACTAAGTCGATCCAATCTTCCTATCGTGGATGCTGGTGTCGGCTTCCCGGCCACGCCACAGGTCGCCGACATCGATGCATTCAGCGCGAATATTAAGCATAAATTTTAAATCCTCTATTTTAAAGATCTTCTAGTCTAAAAGATGTTCCACCTCTGACGGATCCGTTACAATTCAAATCATCATGATGTTATCTTGCCTTGTGTCAATCGTGTAGCGCTAGCTTGGCAGACTCTACCTCATATGATTCGAATCTCGATGCGAGTGCGAGGAGGTGACTAAGGCTTTCTGTCTCAGTCACCAGAAAAAATAAATAGATGTATTGGTCGGCCTTAGGTCTTTGAGTTACCTAGTTTGCTAGGCGGACCCAAATCATAATGATCTCGAGCTTTCATGACGCCTATACTCTAACTGACTCCATCACGATGTCTCATGATGAGATGCCTCGCTATTTCTATGATAATCATCAGGTACTTTTTACATCACCCATCGACAAGGTCTTCTAAAGAGTTTGTTCAAGGTGTGTATTCCGCTAGAACCAGCAAGCTACGTCTCATCTCCAAATACCACAGCGTTCTCAAACGCCCAGTCTCGGATGCGGTCGAAATTTCGGCAGGTATGCAGCGTGCTGAAGTCGGGCCAATGGCCTTCATATCCATCGTAATACTTGAAGGTGTAGACGCCAACATCACTCTGACACATTAACGCCACTCGCAGGATTTCAATGCAGTGATCTTGCAAGCATATTAGTATGAGATGGCTCATAGCCGTCGGTTGGTTGACTTACCAAGATGCCCTCTCAAGTCTTCAGGCTGCACCTCAATGTCTCCACCATGTTCAGAGTAGTAGTCCTTGTAACTGTCCTGTCGCAATAGATTGAGACAGTGAAGTTGATGAAAGACCTGTATCCCTGCACGGTATCCCTCCTCGCCGGTTCGGGGGTCCTTGATGTTGAGGGAAGTAGGATCAAGCCCAAGACGATCAAGTTCATCGCGGTTGATCATCTGATCACCAACGTCATAAGTGATGTAGTTCCACGCCTTATCAACATCGGGCCCGTATCCGATATACTCGGTCATTTTTTGGGCAGGTGTCATGTTGTAACGGGTGGTGTCGTATTCAATGACCGACTCTGCCGGAGCTGCTGATAGTTAGTATGCTAGCATTGAGAAGGGAGATTCTAGACTTACAGTAAGGTGAAAACTGTCGAGTGCAAAATAGCTGAGAAGGCTGTCCGAAGCGCATGCAAAAAGAGAGCGCGAAAAGTGTGAGCGAAGCCGACAACAGTACTCCGTGACATAGCCAAATCAAATTTGACGACAGCCATGAATACTGGTCAAGGACTTTGTCTAGCCGGATTCCCTCCTCCGATCGCAACAACAGAATCTCCTTTTCGGAAATTTGCTGCTCCTCGTCAAGAGGGACTGACTGATAGCTGTTGCCCATGCTGCTCAACTTTGTGGCACTGCCCTTTAAGATTGAAGAAGAAAGACTACAGTCGTCCAGCGACCGAGCGGAAGGCAGTAAAATAACAAAGGTTTGCCTCCCGACAGCGCTCCAGAGAAGTAAAGTCACAAGTTATAGAAGGAAGCGGGAAGGCTTTGAGTTGGGCACATTTATAAATAGGCGCTGCGCTTCGGGGAAACGTTGGACCCATGTAACCATCATGAAGCGACCAGTGAATGAGAGCGCCAAGCTCAAACGCGCAGGGGGCTGGCACAGCAAGGAAATGTTTCGTGAAATAGGGCAGCAAGGATAGCTACAGTAAGATCGACGATATCTCAAGGTGTAAGGGTATGAACTAGCTAACCGACACGCGGGGTGACGCGGGGTGCAGCGTGTGCAAGACCTCCTTCAGTAAGGGGCATAGGGGTTTCCTGGAACGCCACCTAGGCCACATCCAAACAACCCATATAAGTTATTTCGGGCCTGTCAGGAGTGGTTTACAATCCGAAGCACTAGTATGGTTCATCCGCTCAGGGGTTCCCCAAGCTCGGGGATTCACAGCGCCAAGTCTCAAACACGGGGATATTAACCGCTTAATCTCCCCACCAATAAGAATTGTCGGAAAACCAGCAGCCCTCATCTCTTCGTGATACTTGTCAGAGACGGAAATGGGCCTCCTGAAAGGCTCTAGTATACTATCGGTCTAGTTCCAGCGGTAATTATGCTTTCTTTAGCTTCCAATAGCCGAATTTCACTCAGTGAACTCTATACAACCTTGAGTTACACAACGAACAAGACTCCTGGCCGGGGCCAAGTTGCTCTTGGATTAGACGAGGCGGAGGTACGGCCGTATTGGGTCCCCCAACCACCTGAAGTCAGTCATTGTAACAACTTCGAGTTTGATGAGCACACAGGTGAACGTTCATTTGCAGAGACCGGCTAGTCGGCATCACGGGAAGCGAAAGCAGTTAGTCACCCGACACCGCAACTCATGGGTCAAGTGTAGTTAGACGAGAATCTGCGTAACAGCTAGTCGAGTATGAAAGGTCTCAGGGGTTCACGCCAGAATCAACAATTGTCGTAGCCAGGAGACATAATATAAAGGCCTCAAACCTGCTCAGTCATTCAGAGTCTGCTTTCACTGTCATCCATTACACAGCTTCACTTGACCCAACTTCCGCTTCTGCATTCTTTGACACTAGGGCTCTCCTTGTGTTAACTGAACTCCTTACTATTTCAACTGCTGGCCAGTCTTTCTTTTTTCATCCTCTCAATACCCACCATGAAGTTCTCTATTTTTTCCTCCGCTCTTTTCACTGCTTCGGCGTTGTCGTCGAGTGTCACTGCATCTGGTGTTATTGTCAGACGCTTTGCGGCAAGTCTTCTTTTGACGACTGCAGGGGATTTTACTAACGTTAGTCCCAGGCTCCGTTGGCAATCATGGCGATGCCCGCTGCAGGTCTCCCAGTTTTCAGGACCCTCGAGGTTAGGGAGGTAAGTACACTCTCTCAGATCAGATTACCTAGACGTGTGACTAATGGATGCCAGCCTCATCATCAGGGCCAGCAAGCCAACGGTGGAAACGATGCGGCCAACGCTAATGCCAATGCCAACGGCAGTGGCTGCAACAACAAGCGGGATGAGGAGCTGGAGGCTCGGCATCATCAGGGGCAGCAGGCTAATGATGCTAATAACAACAACGCGAACGCAAACGCGTGTAACAACAAACGAGACAACCTTAAAGCTCGTCATCATCAAGGGCAGCAAACCAATAATGCCAATGACAACAACGCCAATTCCAACGATGACACCAACTCCAATGCCAACGCCAACACCAACGCCAACACCAATGCCAACGCCAACGCTTGCAATAACAACAAACGGGACGAGCAGCTTGAAGCTCGCCACCATCAGGGCCAGAACGCCAATAACGCCAATTCTAACGCCAATTCGAATGCCAGTGCTTGCAATAGCAAGCGCGACGAGCTTGAGGTTCGGCATCACCAGGGGCAGCAAGCTAACAACGCCAATTCCAACGCCAACTCCAGCGCCGACGCCGACGCCGACGCTGACGCCAACTCTAATGCCTGCAACAACAAGAGAGACGAGCAACTTGAGGCCCGGCATCATCAGGGGCAGCAGGGTAACAATGCCAATGCGAACGCCAATGCGAACGCTTCCAACTGCAACTAAACAAGAACGATGGCACGAACGGAAGCAAGGATCTTAAGCTGGTCTTGAGACGAGTCTTTTCATCGGGCGCTACAATGAAACATGCCAAAACTAGAAAGGTTGCATTTCCACACCAGTCGGCGGGATTCAAAATCCGGGCTTCTGGTGCAGTATAAATAGAGCGCGCAGCAATCTATTCAGTTAAATCATTACTTCAATTGGTCTGTCGGCAGTACTAAGGATGTGCCCATCCGACCGCAATCCAGGACAACGGTATGAGTGAATTGTGGCTACGTGATCATGCCGTTTGACGTCGCAATGATACCAATCCTTGCGAAGGCATGTCGTCTTCAATGCCCCAAACAAGTCATGAACCGGCAGGACATGAGCAAATCATAAGCCTGAGTGATCTGACATGGTGAGATCAGGAAAAGCTGATGACACCTTGCTTCTGATACCAAATCCAGCTCGTTTTTATCCCAGCCTGGTCTATCCCATGATCGCAACTATGTGCGGCCTGTTTCGTGGATAAACTCTCGTATAATATCATCAGCCGTAACACAGCAGTCACCCGACTCGAGAGGCATCTCCACAAAGGAATGAGGAGCTCCAGGGACAAACTTAACAACAGCAGGTCATCCTGCCATCTGCCAGCGCGACGACATGAGGACTGTGTCGTCAATCAAAGGGTCTGCCGTTCCACAGATGAAGAGAGCGGCTGGAAGTTGCCCACCTATATCCTCTAGTTTACGGTAGAGCGGTGATACTGCTGGGTGTTTGAAGCTATGGTCGTAGGGCGTTTCATGATTGGCAAGGTTGCCAAACTCATGCTCAAACGAATCGCAAACTAGAGGCAATTGGGTAGGTTCCATTGTGAAGCAAAGTTTGCGAAATACCTCTGTCTTGACAGTGTTAATGCAGACTGTGTCCTTCATCGTGTAGTTTGAAGGCAAGAACGAAAACGAGTAGAGGCCATAGCTCAAGATAAGTCCTCTAAGCTGATGGCATCCTTCAGTGCCCATAACGTGCAGGAATGTTTGCATTGTCAGATATGCTCCAGCGGACTGTTGAGAGCGGGTGACACACGTTAGCACTAGTATTGGGTCCTTGTGCTCTGGGAAAACTTGCCTCTCCACCGATGAACTGCAACGGCCCCCCGAAGTCTTCCTCGCCATGCTTGTTAAGATAGTCGGCCACGTCAAAACAGTCTTGAATAGGTCGAGGGAATGGATCTTCGGGTGAAAGACGATAGCCAACTGATATTGTTACGCAATTCGAGGCATCGGCGTATCTCTGTAGCAGATGATCTTTCCTACAAACAGTGTTAGATCTTGTTGGCTCATTCTCGAGCAGATGTTTCTTTTCAGCCATTTTGATGAAACTAACCAGTCGTGTGTACCGATAACCATTCCACCACCATGGAAGTGGAGGAAAATTCCCGGGGATGTCACTTGCGCGCTGGGCCTCGTGACGCGGCAGGGGATTACACGACCAGGCTCTCTGGACTCGATGGTAGTGTATTCTCCGCCTTGTTCACCTGCAGTTGGGCTCAGCTTCCGCATTTTGACCGCATCACCCTATACAATTTCAGACGTTAGTCAAGACGCAGCAAGCAGGGTTGAACGCTACCACCCACGAAGACGTCCTTTGTCGCCTCGTCATTGTTACGGATCTCTTCACAGACATGTCTTGTACTTTCCGAAATCTCGCCCTGGGAGAAACGGGCAGAATTGAAGGCTAGATCTGACAGCATCTTGGTAATTGGAAGTGGTTCCTTGGATGTTTCGAGTTTCAACGCAGCATCGTAAGTTATTCCGTGCGGAGATGGCAGAAATACCTCATGACCTGATCTTTTTAAGAAATTCGCTTAGTCACCAGTCACGTTGTTGTCAGCATGCACCTTCAGGGCCTTCTGGCAAGAGATAATTCGATCACCAGTGGGCAGAAGCTGAATTCGCGTGAGGTTTTGTTGCCGTTATTAGTACGTGTATTCGAATCATTGAGATATTTTTAGGAGCGTGGATGGAGCGTCATCCGGTGGAGTCAGAAACGCTGTGGAGGTTGTGGCATGGAAGAAAAGTCCCAACGCTTCTGTTCCAATAAATGTACAAATCAGATTACTGGGAGTTGGTTTGTATAAAGCTTCCCCTGCCGAAACTGAGGCAGACGTATGGTGGCTTGTTAGCGTCAGATCTGTGAAACATAGACTACTTAGTCCAGGTGCAACGCTATGCTAGCTTAGAAGTAAATGCCAGTCAGTCGGTCTCCTTAACGTCAACCAGAGGCGCTTGCAGTCTAATCCTATTGCTAGTTCACATTGCGCAAGCCTCATTAGCAATCTCCTCGTCAGTCAAGCCTGGTAATAAGATAATATACGCGGCCTGCTGAAATTGAGAAGTTGTTGGTGCGTCTATTGTATTAAATAAGACCATTTCTACTGATATCAACGAAAATCTTCCCATGCTGAGAGCTGTGTTCTCTCTGGTGCTGTACACTAAGGATTCTGCCCCCCGAACCTGCAACTCCGACACTCCAACCAAGTCAGTTCCAAGACCCACGGCGTAGGTCCCTAAAACAGTTCCGAAATACAGGCGCGCATTGCTGCCCTCTGAGTAGCACGTAAGGTGGATTTGACCATCCTGGGTGCATTTGACCATCCTGGGTGCATTTAACGTAGTGCCGTGTTGAAATGAGGGCAATCCTCGTTGCCGGCCAGAAGCTGAAATACTCGCCTCGCCCAGTGTTGGTAGCAGTGTAGCCGGTATTGGCCCAGATGACGAAGTTGTCGGCAAGGGCCAGCGAGAGCCGTCCCGTTGTTGGATCAAGCTTGTATGTGTCCGCAGTGCCCGCGCCAGAAGCAATGACAAGATGATGGACAATAGTTGGAGATTCATTATGGCGATTGACCAAGGCGACGAGCAGGGCACAAAGATTAGTAACTTTGGGGTCGCGAGTTGACAAGCTGCCATTTGGTCAAAAAAAAAACTAGCAGCTTGTCTAATACAAACTATTGAAACGGCTTTTCTTTCTTTACTTCTGGCACATCAATATTCCGCTGATGATACTGACGGGCGACACTAGGCCAGGGGAGAAGTTTCAGTCGTTAGGAAACTGGCGGCTCTAACTAATTCCAGACTAACAGCGGGTATTTTAAGATGAATGCCGCCACCATTTACGTGGCGCATGCCCTATTGTGCAGCGTCGTACTCTTATCCTACCTACCCTAGACTGGATCTTGAAAGATGCATTCTCGCAGTTCGGGTTGCTCTGCAAGGTTAGACTGTAAGAGTATTTCGGGATGAGACATCTTTTTGGAATTGGATTAGAAACATAATTTTAAGCTTATGCTAGCTAAATCACGCTAATTGTTTTATCAGTACAGCAGCAATGGACCGCTTGCGAGACAGGCGCAATCCGTTGCAGCAAACTGCCAGCCCTTGCATATTTATCTCAACGCAGGAAAACGACAATAAAAGGGGCTCCGAGAACAGCGAACTAACTCTGACATTCCTACCCTCGACTTTTATCCCTCACCTCAAATATCGGTCAGTGAGCAACGAGTGAAATCGTGATCCACCACGCTGTGGAGCAGCATCGCCCTGCTGACCTGCTGACCCTTTTTGATGGATTTCAACGTGTTTGCTGACGGAACAGGAGATGAAAAACCGGACCTTTGATAACAGCAATTACGGTAGCTGGTTAACCATAACTGCCAGAATTAGCAGCCGGAACCTGCGTCCTTGGCCGATCGAGTTTCGCATCACCCGGCCGCTGTCTGCTGTAGCAAATCGCGGACATCCCTCAGACGGTCCGAATTTACCCCCAGCCTGGGCGACCCGGGCAACTGGGTTCAAAACACAGGAGATGCTACGTAGTAGATCAGGGGACCGACCCGGCGGCACCCGGAAGATTACGCGGGTCTTGCCCCCGGCTTTTAACGTGGACCTAATCCACCATGACCTGATGCCCTACGTGTCATCCCACGGGGCTCCAGGGCCGGGGCCGGGCGGCTCGGCGTGCTCGGCAGTATTCGCGATATTTCCGTCAGTGCGTGCTCCATCCTAATAGCTGTCGTCGGTTCTCCTGAATCACGAGAAGGCAAGCCTTGGTTATGGCTGACTTTGGCCTGTGCGTGAAAGACAGACAGACACACACGGCTAAATGAGAAATAACCATTTAGCCTTTTCCCCTGTAGACCGCACTTCTGTTCCATGAATTACCAATTCCGGCAAGTTGTGGGACTTCTAGAACCGCGTTGTTCTGGGAACACGCAACGCAAGTCACCTGTGCCATACCGGTGAATCTGGATGAATGGGTCCCGTACGAAGCTGCGTAGTTTACCATAGTATTAAGGGAATTCCGTCTGCTCCCCCAATCGACTAAGTCACCCCTCTCAACATCTCTTCGATCAATGTGATAAGCTCTTACAAGTTACAGCGATGCTGGGGCAATAGTGCGTCTTCTCATCCGTCCTCGCCTTCAACGCAGCAGTGGCTGACTGACACTCACTCCAGCTCTATCAAGATCAACGGTGCCGACTGTGGCGCCGAGGCGCTGCTGTTGGCCGTGATCACCTCTATCGGAGGGTTTCTCTTCGGATATGATACCGGTCAAATCTCAGGCATGCTCCTGTTCGAAGACTTCATGAAGCGGTTTGCCCAGGTAGATGACGATGGCAATATCTACTGGAGGTCCATCATCAAGTCCCTCCTGGTCTCCCTCATGAGTCTTGGATGCCTTGTCGGTGCTCTGTCATCTTCATAGTAAGTTTTCCCCCGCCTTGAGGCCAAGTGTGTCTAATCATCTTCAGTACATCGGATTGGTTTGGCCGCCGCAAGAGCATGAGTATCGCCGTTGTCGTCTTCGTCATCGGAAACATCATCCAGATCACGGCAATGGACTCCTGGGTGCACATGACAATCGGCCGCATCATCGCTGGCCTCGGCGTTGGCAGTCTTTCCGTCGGCGTTGCCGTCTTCCAAAGCGAAACATCCCCAAGGGAGATCAGGGGTGCGGTTGTTGCATCCTATCAGCTCATGATTAGTCTCGGAATCCTTATTTCGAACATTGTCAACTATGGCGTCCGCGAGATCCAAGAAAAGGACGCCTCGTGGCGTGTCGTCATCGGCCTGGAGATGGCCTTCTCCCTTCCTCTCGGTCTCGGAATTCTCTTTGTTCCCGAGTCGCCTCGATGGCTCGCAGGAAGGGATGACTGGGACGGCGCACGAATGTCCTTCGCCCGACTCCGCGGCAAGAAAGACGATCTGAACAATGCCATCCTGGAGGACGACATGCAGGAAATGAAGATGCTCATCGACGAGGAAAACAAAGCCGGCCAAGGCACCTGGTCTGAATGCTTCGTCCCCAACGCCGACATCCCTAAACTCGTCTACCGCACCCTCCTGGGCATGGCTGTGCAGTTCTTGCAGCAGTGGACAGGAGTCAACTATTTCTTCGTTCGCCTTCCCATCTCCCCGCGTGTTTGTGTAGCTTGACTGACGTGGTGGTGATAGTACTATGGAGCAACCATCTTCCAGTCCGCCGGCATCGATGACCCCATCATGGTCCAGCTCATATTGGGCGCCGTGAACGTGGGCATGACGATTCCTGGCATCTACGTGACAGAACGCGTTGGCCGCAGATGGCCTCTCTTCCTCGGTGCTCTGTGGCAGACTGCCTGGCTTCTCGTCTTTGCTTCCGTCGGCACAGCTATTGATCCTTCAACTAGCCGAGCTGTCGGAGTCGTCATGATTGTTTCCGCCTGTCTGTTTATTGCGTCCTTTGCGCTCAGCTGGGGACCGCTAGGATGGGTTGTTGTTGGCGAGCTTTTCCCTCTTCGCACGCGTGCCAAGCAGGCGTCTCTTGCAACCGCGAGCAATTGGCTTGGAAACTGTGAGTTCTCAACCCGAGTTGTACCCAAGACCCAAGATTTTAGTGCTAACATACGTCCAGTCCTCATCAGCTTCCTCACCCCATTCGCTGACGAGGGCATCTCGTACTCCTTCGGCTACGTGTTTGCTGGCATGAACTTCATTGCCGCTCTCATCACTTGGTTCTTCCTTTACGAAACTCGCACGCTGAGTCTCGAAAACATCGACCAGATGTACAGCCATCCAGACTTGAAGGCGTGGAACAGCGCCAAGTGGACACCGCCAGGTTACATCACCCGCAAGGAGCGCGACGAGGCATATGTTCGTCACGTTGCCAACGAAAGCAACACTGAGAAGCTTGCTCAAAGCGATAGCTGTGCTGAATAGCCAAACAACCAGCACACATGTAAGATTAGGGTAGACTAGATAAACTGGATTGTATTTATTCGCTCCAATTGGACCCTGGTAGGCTGGTACTACGCATTGTTAATTAGTCGGACATAGTATTCGCCACCTGAACATGGCAATCAAAATATCCCCGCAATGCTTGTAGAGTCCACTTGATAGATCGTATTCTTGTTAGCTGGATAGGTTCTATTTAAAGATTGCATTTGAGATTCAGATTCTCAAATAAGTGGGTGTTGTGAATAGCGGGAGGTTGGGCGAGAAGAGCGGGTAGTAGTGTGTCCCGAATCCCGATTTGGTAGTATAGCTGCTACTCTTGGATCGCGGGACTCACGGTACTTCACGGAACGAGTTCCTCTAGCTTCATTTATCAAGTAGGTTTACTGCGTAACATCTGACCATGGCTGTTCGTCTCTTGTACGAGGTGTGTTGCTGTCGCCTCACATGCCGAAGACGAGACTCACCAGCGTTTCGATTTAATTGAGACATCTATATCTATCAATTCTAGCCTTCGAGAACATTTGTTAGCAAATTGGAAAGATATTTCTACACTCATGTCCCCTTCTAGAGCATTCTTCTCAACTGCAGAAGCTTTTACAGTCTGTGCGAATGATTGCGAGACATGAGACGGGCTATTTTGTGGCATTGAACTGGTTGACAAATTCGAAGACGAAATAAAAACATTACCACCCTCTCTTCCATTTCAAAGTAGACGAAGCTTCTAAAAGATAAACTTGGATAAAGCTGTTGGGGCATCCACCGACCACTCGGAGGTCCACCAATTCTTGAGTTCTTCACACAAGCTCTTTGTGTCTGTCAACCCGATATGATCCCGTCTTCCCAATCTGTTCAAAACGAACTCACGATAGACCTTCTTCGTCGCCCTCATGCCGCCAATCATGAGGGGAAATAGGAGAAATTGAGCCGTTAGACTTTGTTCTGGAACCTCCGTGCATACAGCAAGAATATGCTCAATAGAACCATGTGTCTCAGGGTGGCTCGCAGGGCATCGGCTTTTGAGATCAGTCAAGAATATGGTTCAAGCCGCCCAAAGCATTGCTTCAGTGACAAAGTCTAGACACCCAATTACGGAGAGGTCGTGTAGAGAAGCTATGCTTGCGGGGTGTTGTTCTCGGTGCTTGGTGATCAGGGTAATGTGCCGTCTAAGACGTGCCTCGAGACCATCCACGTCGGACTCAAAGGCTCTGGCATGCTCCGCGTGCAACGTATAAATGCCATATGCGCCTGCGTTCTTTCATTTGACAAGCTTTCCTAGTATATACACAATGCTTGCCACGGACGTGGACAACCCGGAAAACATGTCCAAGTCTCGGAAGTGAAAACGATCTAAGAGACTTTCGTCTATTTCACAGAGGTCTATCCTCGGTGTTGGGTCATGAAACTCCAATACTACGCTGAGGTAGTCTGGAGTGGTGATGTTGCTCAAATGTGTGCTAAATAGCAGCGAATTCTGGATAAAGCCCAACAACTTGACAAAATACAAGAAACTCTCGTCTTCCGCATGGATCTTGAACAAGTTTTGGCAAATTGTGACGGCGTATTTCAAGTGGGCGATGAGTCTGGTAGCGTCCTGAGTGACCACGGAGCTCAAGCAGAAAACTAGCAGAATTGATAGGATGAGAGTCCCTGAAGTCTGATCGGTGAGCTCGCTCCCCAATGTTCTGAGAGGTCTGGCTCTGTCAAGCCCCCGTCGCCGAGGACATTCTCGATAGTGCCGTTCAAGACGTCAGACATTGGGCGAGGAGAACCACTGGATCCTTGGCTAGCAGCGGTCGTAGTTTCTAGCCTTATTCGACCGACAATGGGGCAGAATTCTTGGTTGGCAAGAAATAGTCGGTCGCTTCTAGGTCAGGGATCGTACTAAAAAAGTCATTGGAGAATGCGCCGTAATATGGCTGAGAAAAGGAAGGAGCAGAGAAAAGCGGCGGCGATAGGTTTTCGGAACCTAAGCTAGGCCACGAAAAAGAGCCAACCGTCTGTAAGTTGCTTGAATCCAAGTCGCTGAAGGAGAAGCTGAGAGGACCTGGCATAGAGACAGGCTCTACATGCTTAGACTCGATATTGGCCGCATCCTGGATTGGTATACCTGTCGATGAGCCTCCAATGACGAATGTTTGTTGCGTGACCTGCACCAAGCAGTTTACTGTCACCACCTGGGGTGTTCGGAGTTATTTGCAGATCATGGGGCTGTACTGTGGGCTGGTGCGAGTTACGAAGAGTTTGAACACTCCATATGGCCTGGAGCGAAGGCTCGCAGGCCACATTCTTTTTGTGGCAGCCTGAGCATTTTGGCTTTCCCTGATCGCACTGTAAGGCATTGTAAGCGGGTTGTTAGGTATTAGTCAATATGGGATTGTTCAATCACCTTTCGCTTTGATGTTTGGCAAGCCTTGCAAGGGCCACGATTTCTGGAGTGTGTTGGTAACTTGAGCATGGTATTAAGGAGTCGGCAGCTTGACTGTTGTCGGTAGTTGTTGTCGTTGTGAGCTCGGATAGGCGCGGAGTAGGAGAGATAGATTAATCTCATGGAATCGATACATATTTCAAGATTTATTAGACGTCTCCATTTGGTGGTCACAGAAAGATTCTGGCCGCTCTGGTCGTGTTGTTAGGGAGTTTGGATCTTGGACTACCAAATACGTAAGGTATTCTAGATTTTATTGAATCGCGGCTCCAGGTTTATCTTTCTGCGGCCCTGCCTTATTGTTGCCTATCTGTAGCCCCCAGAGTCATGCTTCTCCATCCTCAAGGGCGTGGTTGTTCAATTAACTGAAACACATAACACTATAAGCATTGTTTTATACTTCAGCAACGCGAATATAATTTTTTTTATCAAAGAATTAGGTCCTGTATTCATACCAGGCGATGGGAAAAACAAGGAGAAAGATGTGACTGCGAGTGCGGAACTGTGACAAGACGAATGGGCTAACCTGATTTAAGGCATGTTGCCGCAAGTTAGCCATTACCCACCCGTACCGACGAGGCGGCAAACACTCCTAGGGGATGTCCCGGGTACTTAAACCTTCATTGTGTCCTTTTTCCTACTATTCAAGTTGACCTTGCTATCCTTCCAATTTACTAGGTTTAATCCAGTCTCTTGGTTCTATAATGTCAGAAAACGCCATGCCGACTGACCTCGACTCCAACACCGGGACACAAGATCTAGACCTGGACAGGTTCGGTCAAGAAGGACCAGCAATCTTGACCTCAAGATGGCCAGAGCTCCGGTTTTGTTCGGCCATTCTGGGCTCCATGTTGACGAGTGTAAGTTTTGAATAGGCATGGGATGGGTTGCTTTGGGGATCGTTTCTTGTCAAGGTTCCGCTCAAGTGTTTGTTTCTAGATGCCGGAATAGATATACTAACATAATTGCTCCAGGAATACTTTGTTGGCGGCTTCCATATCATCCTGCCTGAGTTGGCTATAGCACTCGATATCCCACCAGCCGCTCGAACCTGGCCAGCAAGTATTTTCTCACTAGCCGCGGGATCTGTCTTGTTACCCATGGGCCGACTTAGCGACGTCTACGGCAGTTACTTAGCCTTCAACTTTGGGTTGATCTGGGATTCTATCTGGTGTGGGTTGTTGGTTTCAGTAGAAACTACATCATGCTGATCGTATGCCGCGCCCTTGCAGGCATGGGTGCTTCTGCATTCATGGTCGCTGGACTCTTGCTTCTTGGGAAGATCTACCAACCAGGACCTCCAAAGAACTTGGTGTTTGCAATGTATGGAGCTGTTGCACCCATCGGCTTCTTTACAGGCATCTTCTTTGGTGGTGTTTCCTCTCAATCCTTGAGTTGGAGATGGTGCTTTTGGCTAGGTTCTATCATCCTTGCGTTGGTATCCGCCATTGGGTTGCTTGCGATTCCGCGGGATTATCGAGATAATAGACCTCAGAATGACGATATGGACTGGAAAGGCATTTCTACCATCGTTCCTGGACTTCTACTTGTGGTCTATGCAATTACTGGTAGCTCGAGCGCCTCCAACGAATGATCAAACCCAGGCATCATTGTTACAATGATACCCGGAGTTGCCTTTCTGGTTGCTGCCTATGTTATCGAAACGCGCTTTTCTGCCCATTCTCTGGTTCCTGGAGATATATTTTATCCTCGCTACATGAAGAGACGCATGTACGACCTTTGGGGCAATGCGTAGGCGCGAGATGAACTTCTACTGTTCTTTGATTGCTACCTGAAAGAGGGGAAGAATGGCTGGGAGCAGACACCACGTGTGAGGATGTCTCTATTGGGGTTCGGCCTTAAGGATCCGATATTGAACCTTGTCGAAGAAGACTTCCCACCAAAGCGTACCAACTATCAACAATTACATCTTGCATCCGACAGGAAATTGGCTTCCCAACCAGCGACCAAGTCTACGGTCATCAGCTACAGCTCGGAAAGCGACGACTCGGCGCAGTTCACAATTACCTTTGACAAGGTAACCCGCATCATGAGACTGCCCAAGGCAGTTTTGTACATGTCTTGTGCCGACTATGACGACTTGGATGTTTACGTTTTCATTGAGAAAATAGACGCACAAGGCAAACCGGTGAATAATCTCAATATCCCCTGGTCTACGGTACTACTTAAGTCGTTTGATGAGATGAAGCCTGAGGAGCAGACTGAGGTGGTCATTTACAAAGGGCCTACCGGGATACTACGGGCATCACATCGCGAGATTGACCAGAGCAAGAGTACGCACCCGAAATGGCCATTCCATCGACACGAGAAGAAGGAGAAGGTCAGGCCAGGAGAGGTAGTAAGGTTAGAGGTTGGTATCTGGGCTTTTGGGGTTGAGTATGAGGCTCGAGAGGTGGGCGCCATAAGGCTGTAAGTAACTTTGGCACGTTGGACAATCTGGACAATACAGGTAGACACCAGATTCATGCTGGAGGAGATACTCCAAGCCATATAGTTCTCCCTTTTGTATAGAGATTAAATTATACTTCTAGAATTCTTAGCCAAAAAAGGCGCTAGAGATGATGAGGATAAGTGTGGTCAACTGAACGTAATTAATGCTACCAATGCTATTACGGGAGCTCGCTTCTCGGCGACGGGACAGGTGCAACTGGAGCGTTCGGGCTCGAACTCCCATTAAGTTCGACAGGATGATAAAGGTGTCCCTCGAGCTCCTGCTTCGGCCTCTCCGGAGCGACCGTAGCTGTCTTCTTCTTCCGCCGCCAGAAATAGAGTGCTGCACCAAGAATTGCAAGACCAATAACGCCTGCGCCGACGCCAATTCCAGCTTGTGCCCCAACCGACAAGCC
The DNA here is from genome assembly GCA_019137265.1 of Neonectria coccinea. NCBI lineage: Eukaryota > Fungi > Ascomycota > Sordariomycetes > Hypocreales > Nectriaceae > Neonectria > Neonectria coccinea. The sequence continues at coordinate 36,955 of WPDF01000039.1, read as the reverse complement.
TCCATCTGATGATGAGCTTTCTGGAGGCTCCGAGATAGCTGCGGTGCGGCTTGTTCTGTGGCTTGTGGCGGACCCGGAGGAGGACTCTGTTAATTCCGTGGTCGATGACGACAAGTCCGACGCTTGTCTGTTTAGCTGGATCAACGGCGCGAAGATGGTGACAGTCTCGAGCACCGAGGTGGAGTCGGTCCCAGACGCCGTGTCGGTGAAGGTTGCCGGGACTGTCATGTAGCTGTATCGGTTGCTGGAGCCCTCGGAGCACTGGACTGTCGGGAACGAACCGGCCGTGGCAACGCTGTAGCAGGTCTGCGCTGCATCGACGCCGGGGTTGAAGAGGCAGCGATATCCGCTAAAATAGCCGTCAATGTTATGTCGGAGCCCAGCGAGAGACGTCGCCATCCTGTCGACTCACCTCGGACAGCACCCGATGGCTGTCTCGCTTCTCAGCACCGAGAACTGGAAGTCAAAGCCGCCGTCCACGCTTCCCGTCGCGACACATTTCGTCGCGTAGCCGTTCGGACACTCGAGGCCGGGCGAGTAGAACCCCCAGCCGCCCAGCGCGACGCTCGTCTCCAGCGCGTCGTTGTCGCGCGGCGGCCAGCAGTCCGGGTTGTCTTGGACGCCCTGCGTGTTCAAGCTGTTGTCGCCGCAGCTCTGGCCCTGCCACGCCTGGTCGCAGCTGGTGCATTGTTGGATGACCACGGCGCAGCTGTCGGGGTACTTGAACGCCGTCGTCAGAGGGCCGAGATTGGTTCGGCTGGACACCATGGCGGCGGTAGACAGACAAGCCGCGCTGATAAACCAGACCTTTCTGGCTTCGGTTTCACCCTTCAACGCGCAGTGAGAAGGATGGGATTGGCGTCTGGCGGGCAGGTAGATAGATGCCTTGGATTCACAGTCATGCCCGTGGAACCTGGTGTCACCTTGTCTCGGAACCCGCGTTGGGAAATGACGAGGCTGGCGGCCTCAGCAACCAAGCTAAAGTAGTCGAGTATCCCAACCGGTATCGGTGGCACATTTACGCGGATAAGGGGTAAGCAGGGCTGAGTCTGACATGCAGTAGTAGTCAGGGCTGTAGACTTGGCATTCAGAAGGCACAGCTGACCCTAGTAAGCCAGCACGCAGTTGGGGCTTCAGGAGACACAAAGAATGGTTGGATAACTCGTCACTTCTTGGCATTTTTGAATGTTCCACCGCCTCGGTATCAAACCCGATCTCCAGTACCACCAGCTGCTCGCAGTTCCCTCCTCCGTAGCCTACGACTAGACGAAACGAACTAGCGTCAGCGTGGCTTAATTCCGCGCCGTCATCATGTTGTCATCCTCAGAACTAGCCCCCGTGGTATGGCCCTCAGTATGACGAACCGACGGTTTCTCTTGAGGATAGTATCCGTCGTTGGCTGCGAACTCGTACAGCGGAGGGAACTGGTCGACGTCTCGCCGCAACGCGTACTTGTTGAGATACCACGGCAGCTTTTTGACATAGTATCCCACATGCTCCCGGTTCGTCACGCCAAACACGTTGTCGAGCTCTTCCAACGTGAGATTCTTCGTCTCCGGCAGCAGGAAGTAGCAGAAGACCCATCCGAAGAGGTTCCATGCCGCGTACCAACAGAAGGCCCCAGTGTCGCCAAATGCCGTTCTCAAAGGAGGCCAGGTAAGACTGATGATAAAGTTGAAGCCCCAGGTGATGGCAGTGCTAGACGCCATGCCAATGTCGCGAACGTGCAGGGGGAATGCTTCAGCGCTGTAAGTGAAGGGCACGGGACCGAGGCCGGGGGAATACACGGCCATAAACAGGTATAGACCGGTAGTGATGCAACCAATGCTGGCTTGCTTGTCGGTGATGAGGAATGTGAATGCCGTGAAGAAGAGGCAAGCCGACATCAACGGGAAAGTAACGAGAAGCAGGTTGCGGCGACCGAATGTGTCGATTGTGTATATCGCAGGAATGGCGAAGAGGAAATTTATGATACCTCCTCCCATCGAAACGAGGAGAGCCTCAGGACGGCTGTAGCCTCCCTGTACAAAGATAGAGGTTGAATAGTAAGCGATAACATTGACACCGCAGAATTGTTGCATGAACTGTTGTAGTTCTGTGTTAGAACAAGCATCTGACAGTCAATAATGCCATGGTGTTCACTTACCATGCAGAACCAGGCACTCTGGGCAGCGCGTCGATTGCGGCGAACAGTGAAGAATTCTTTGAACTGATTCCGACCCTCTCTCTCTCCCCGTTCGATCTGCAAAAGCTTGTGGGCGTAGTACATGTCGCGAGTCGCTTGGACAGGAGAATGGCGTAGGCGTCTTACCGACCTATACGCCTTGTCGTAGCGGCCCTTCTCCATGTACCATCGGGGGCTCTCAGGGCAGAAGTAGACTTGAAGCATGACGACCAAGGGCGGCACAGAGGTCGAGGCGAGCATCCACCGCCATGGAGAGGTCTCGCCCAGGAATGTGACGTTCTGGAAGGCAACGGAGACGATGAACCCAAGGGCAATGCCAAAGGCCGTCCACATCTAGAAGCTGCAAGTTAGCTAGCGGAAGCAAACGTTCGTTCCAGGGGAGACTTGCCTGCCACATCATCGTGAGAGCTCCGCGAATGTTCTTTGGTGTGGACTCTGCTGAGTAGACAGGTGTGGTGCTGGACTTGGCTCCGACGGCAAATCCAAGCATAAACCGGGCAGCAAGGAGATTTCCCACGCTGGAGAATTGTCAACGTTAACAACCATCTCTTGGGTTAAACAGTGTTGGAGCTTACGAGTCGGCAACGGCCATCCAGAAGCCCGTGACAACCGAGATGAAGCATGAGATGAAGATGGTTCCTCGTCGTCCAGTCCACTTGTTGAGGATGGGGCTGGTCCAGCATCCAACAAGCGCAGAGCAAAGATACGGTGCGCCGTTGAGAAGACCGCGCATCCATTCATTGGTGATGTTGAACTCCTCGTAGTAGAATTCCTAATCCTTTGTGAGCCCTTTGTTGACAGTCAATGCTTGCTAATGTATTATACCTGTGCGCCGTTCACTGCCGTTTGATCCATACCCTGAACGATAGCAGAGCCAGCGCAGAGCGTGCAAAGAAAGTACAGCGCGAAAGGTTGGTGCCAACGGTGAGTCTCTTCCCGGCGAAGAATACTCTTCTCGTCTTCGCTGAGCAGGTCGATTCGCTCGAACGCACCGGCCTGGTTGTTGACCTGGGCAACGAGAGCCCCCTTGCGGAAGTCGTCGCGGTGTTCTCCAAGGCCTTTTTCGTCGACAAAGGCGTCAACGTCAGCAATGAGCTCCTCGTTGGTCATTCCCACCAGGGGGTTTCGCAGCAGAGCTGCGGTAGACGCTCTGCGCCCGCTTCCGGCAGCCTTTTCATCGTGAGTGCCAATACTGGTGGAGTTTTGGTGACTGCTGGTAATGTCGTCCCCATAGGGAGCCTCATCGTCTGCTCTTGGGAGTGGCATGATGAGTTGTGAAGACCAAAATTGGGTCTGAGGATATGAAGTTGGCGCCCCGGATTCAAAAGTGTCGATCAGAGTCTGATGTTCTAGAGGCTCCAAGCCATTCTCCGCTGTTAGATGGAGACGGCCCCTTATTATAGGTATTGGAGGATACAACGTAGGTATATGTACGTGTTCAACGTGATGAAAATCACCGCACCTTTCTCCTGCACTTGAAGTGCCCGACCGTTAGGTCACTCGGGTGAGGCACTGTGGAGAAGTGGAGCGCGCCATGGATGCTGCCAAGAAGATCGCTGGGAATGAAGAAATTTCTTTGGTGGTGAGCGGCTTAAACTCGGTCAATCCCAGTCTCGGCAAGGTGAGTTATGACGTTGGCCGGGCGGCGAGGAGCTGCAGAAGTGTTTGATGTTGCGCCGCCATGGACTTGATGGATCCATCGAGTGACATGAAGCGTGAGACGAGGGCGGTGACGCGTCAGCCCAAAGAGAGACGGTTGGTTGCACAAGCATTTTTGGAAGCCGCTTACAGTAACTACGCATACGGATGGCTTCGAAGGCGAGTGAGGTTGAACAAGCCGTTAACATCTCTCCTTCAAGAATCGATTTCGAATAGGGAGTCTGGTTCGCCGCGCTTGAAAACCAACCGGACTTTTCGTCGCCCCATACTGTAGTTTCCTGACGCCGGAGCCGCATCGAAACCTGTTTGGATCGTCGTGCCAAGTCCCAGGTGCCACCCAGCAGCAGTGATCGACAACTGAACACCCTATCACCCAGCTCCGAGTGGAGCAATACGTCCATCCCTCTCGTAGCATTTCTGTTGCTAGATAAGCTTAAAAGGTTAATGCTACGGGAGAACAATGCAGGCTGCCAATGTTGCCCAGCCCAGCCCCTCTCTCGGCCTCCCTTGGCGTCTTATCCCGCGGGCTGGGCTTGCGTCACCGCCGCGCGACTGGCACGACCACACTACGGGCTTGACGTCAAGAACTCTTCCCCGTGGACGCTAATTCAACATTGAGCTCTGTTGATCGCGCTTGGCTCGGAGGCGCCGATGGTTTCGGAAGGTGATGGTCAAGTTTTCTCCACAACCCCGACATCTGACTCCAGACAGGACCCTCTATTTAATTCTGTTGCCTGCTTGGCCCCGTCTTGGTCCTGTACGTGAGTCCTTTTCAAACCGAATCGGTTGCCAAGTGCAAAGGGTCTTCCTAGTCCCCCCTCCGCGACAGAGATAGACAAATCGAATCTCAAATTTCAGCTTGACACGTCTAGCGCTGTATCCCGCAATGCTGCTTCAAGCACTCCATTCTTCACTCTTCATTTTCATCCCTTGTTGGCCTCAGACTGGGATACAAAGATGTCCACAGTGCGAGCATGGATGTTAATTGTGCCACACAGCATGTAACGTTAGAAGGCAAAGAGAAAGTACTAATCTGAAGTTTTGTCACTAAAGTAGCCTCAGTTGTCTACAGTAGACGCCCCCAAGCCCCTACTGGCTCTAAAACGACGGCGGTAGGGGGTTGTCGTTGGCGCGTGATATTAATCCAGGAAGCGTTTGGACGATCGGGACGCCTTTCTTAAGTGTCGGGCCTCTTTAATATGGCCGCTACCTAACGAAGACTGGCATCGTGTCCAGTGGACTGTCTACGGTTACTGTCTTTCCTCCATCGTAAACAGTTCCATCCGTGCTCTTCCACTTCATCTCTTCACCCGGCAGATAGACCTCGCGCTTGTTCTGGCCTGGATTAAGGATCGGGGCGACCAGATACTTAGGGCCATACATGTACTGATCCTCCAGCTGCCAGCACTTGTCGTCCTCGGGAAAGTCGAAGAAACACGGCCTGATGATTGGGTCTCCGACCGTGTGTGCCGCTTCCATCAAGGTCCTGGTATAGTCTCTCAACTCTTCTCTCAGTCGAAGATACTTTTCGCAAATCTTGTACACTTCTTCACCGTAAGACCAGACCTCGTTCGGTCCGCCAGAGAGACAGAAGCTTCCTCCGGTCGTGCCGAGTCGAGGTTGCTTTGGCTCGCGGTCTCCGTGCAGTCTCATGACAGGGCAAAAGGTTCCCCATTGAAACCATCTCACGAACAGCTCTCGGAAGACGGGGTCATCTGGGATGCCACCGTGGAATCCACCAATGTCCGTGGTGAACCATGCGAAGCCTGCGATGCCCATGTTCAAGCCGGCCGCAAGCTGGTTACGCAGACTTCCCCAGCTTGAGGCAATGTCGCCGGACCAGACGAGAGCCCCGTACTTTTGGCTTCCAGCCCAAGCACACCTCACCAGGTTCACAATTTCTTCCTGGCCCGATTCCTTCATGCCTTCATAAAATCCCTTTGCATAGTCGTGTGGGTAGATGTTGCCCACACTTAGGTTTGGCCCAGCTGCATACCGATAGATGTCAAAGTCGTAGACCGTGTACTCGGGCTCAGCCTCATCGAGCCAAAACGTCTTGATGCCTTTTGTGTAATAGTTGCGCTTGACAGCGTCCCAAACGAACTTTCTTGCTTCCGGACTCGTTGCGTCGTAGTGAATAGGGTAGCCGCGGCCTTCCATTGCAGCACGAATACCTCTGTCCTGGCGAATGAGCAGGCCTCGACGGAGCATCTCGTCGTAGTTGTCAGAGCCATTTTCTACAGTCGGCCAGATGGAGACCATCAACTCGACATTGAGACTCTTCAACTCGGCCACCATGGCATCTGACCTAGTAGTTAGTCTTCCGTTTCAATAGGATCTATGGCATATGTTGACGTACCAGGGTCTGGCCAGAAGGTCGGGTCGAATTTCCAATCACCTTGCGTCGGCCAGTGAAAGTAATCGCATACAATCAGGTCCAGCGGGAGGTTTCTTCGCTTATGCTCTCGTGCAACTTCTAGCAACTCTTCCTGTGTCTGATAACGAAGCTTGCACTGCCAAAAGCCAAGGCCGTACTCCGGCATCCTTGGCACACGGCCGGTTGCACCAGTGTAGCCTCGCACGATGTCGGCCGGAGAGTCTCCCGCAATTACCCAGTAATCCAGAATATCCGTCGAGTAAGCCTCAAAAGTTGTAGTAAGACTACTGAATACTGCTCGTCCGATTCCGGGATTGTTCCAGAGAAAGCCATATCCGAGGCTAGATAGAGCGAAAGGAACGGTTGCCTGAGAGTTCCGTTGTGCGAGCTCCAGGTCGGCGCCCTTGAGGTTGAGGAATGGCTGTTGATACTGGCCCATACCGTAGATGCGCTCATTGCGATCCTGGGACTCAAATCGCATCGTCAAGTGATAGTCCGCGGATCCGAGACGTGGCTTCCACTCTCTTGGCTGGATTCTGAGAGAGCTGCACTTGGGATCCAGGATGTCAAGCCTGTGACGACCGTATTCTTCTAAAAGAACTTTGCCCGTAATGGTATCCGATATAACAATCTTTCCCCGACGACTAATGTCGGCCTTGATCTTGCCGTTGGTGATAGACGCAGCACCGTCACGGATGCTAATGTCGGGCTTGGGAACTGGCAACTTCTCCGAAAGTGCCCATTCTCGTTCGGGCATTGTTGCAAGACACGTTGCCCGGACACGGAGGGCGTTTTTACCCCAAGGCTCAACGAAGAGCGTCTCGGCGTCGAAGCGAAAGCCTAGGCGACCACCCTCGTTGGTGAAGGTAGGATCTGGCCGCGTACCATATTCCTGGTTCCCGGCAAGCGACATGGTGAAGACGTGTATGGAACAAGACGAGTGATGTAATTTTGCTGGTTACCGTGCGTCGAGTCAGTCGTGCCTTATAGTTGCGACGTGACGCTCATACATGTCCACCATCATTTCTACAGTAGATAAAGGCCAGTGATCCGATCATCGGCATATCATACTGCGGCATTTGTACAGGTGTATGGGCTGTTGTCAGGCCTGATCGGCATTCCTTTAGGCTAAATGCATCACGAGCTGCAAGAAGATGGCAGGATCAAGAACCTTGCATGCCAGGGGATAGAGTCACCTTTCAGATTTGGAGTATCCTAGCAAGAGGAAAATGGGTTCAATGACTCGAGTGTTTGGACGTCAGTAATGCCAACCCCGCATTGTCAGACGTGGGGGTGAAGCCAAGACAACTAGTGTTTATCGTTGGGCTCGCACGGGAAACAACCCTGTTGTTGCCATCGGCCGCTCGGTAGCTTCTTCTCCTTTGACGCTTCGCTAAACCGGCTAAATAGGTTCTCAGTCGGATTTCCGGTCTTGGCAAGCGTTGAGCAACCCGGATAAGGGATTGGATTGATGTTTGTCACGCTTGCCAACCAGCTAGCTATGTTCTTATCCGTGTTGAAGCTTAACAAACACTCACAATCCGCTATTTAAACCCTGTCATCGTAGCCAGATGTTACCCAGGTGTCCAGGACGGGTGAAGGTTGTCGGTACGAACACAGACTTGCATTACCGGCAACCTTCTCGGAACTAAGGCAATAGTCGACCCATGATCTCGATAACTCATGATGCATCCGGGGACCCTAGGAACTAGTTGCGGAGGCTCCGCACTTCGAAACGAGGCAAGCGAGGATAGTCTAAAGATCATCGTTTAGTGCCATGTATTCGGTACTCGTTGATTCCCGGTGGCGGGTAAATTCACCATGTATTGTGACAAGCTCATGAGAAGCCAGGTAGGATATGTTGGACGTTCGCCTATAAACAGGCTCCGTGTTTTCACTTATAATGGAGAGAGTACCCATTCATCTACGCAACAATCATCGCAGAGATTAGCTGACACACCGGGCATTCTACCCATTGTCTTCTCTTTCCTTCCTGCGAGATGGAAAGCAAGGACAATGCTGCTGCTGCTGCACGGGTCGAGCACGATGACCATGTCGACAAGTCCGCGTGGCACTCGCTCCAAGAGGCACAGGCCGCCTCAGCAGCAGAGCACGAAACTACGCTCCGACAAGCCCTGAGGGAGAACTGGAAGGCAGTTATATGGTCAGCGGTAATCTCCTTGACGATTGTCATGGAGGGCTACGATCAGAGGTTCGACCTCCTGCCACGTCAATTGACGTGATTTACGAGGCTAACATAAGACAGCTTAATGTCAAACTTCTTTGGATACCCGACATTTCAACGCAAGTTCGGTTCATATGTACGTTTCACAGCTAGTCTTTATGACTTAAACTCTTCACAACCACCAGACAAACTTACATTTCCAGTAGTACCCCGATAAAGACCAGTGGCAGCTCCCCGGCGCATGGCAAGCCGGCTTACAAAACGGAACCAACGGCTGCGTGGTCCTCGGCGGATTCATCAACGGCTGGGCATCTGCACGATGTGGCTACAGGCGGACAATGCAAGTTGCACTTGCTCTCATGACGGGTTTCATCTTCGTCTCTTTCTTCGCGGTCCGCATAGAGATGCTCCTCGCGGGACAGATGCTCTGTGGTTTTACCTGGGGTGTCTATGCAACCACGGGCCCTGCTTACGCCTCCGAGGTCTGTCCGCTTGCTCTGCGAGGCTATCTCACCGTCTACGTCAACCTCTGCTGGGCCATGGGTCAGTTCATCGCGGCTGGTGTTCTCAGAGGCATGCTCAACTACACCACCGAATGGTCCTGGCGGGTTCCCATTGCCATCCAGTGGATCTGGCCTCTGCCCATCATCGTTGCCATCTTCTTCGCCCCGGAATCTCCCTGGTGGCTCGCTAAGAAGGGGCGTTACGAAGAAGCCGAGATGTCCCTCTTGCGGCTTTCAACGCGTACACGCGAGCAATGCCGTGCAACGCTCGCTCAGATCCGACACACCATCTTCCTCGAATCCAGCAACGAGTCCGAAGCAACCTATCTCGACTGTTTCCGAGGCACCAACCTGCGTCGCACTGAGATTTGCATGGTCGTCTTTGCAGGTCAGCAACTGTCTGGCGCCGTCTTTGCTTACACGCCTACCTACTTCTTTATCCAAGCTGGAGTTGGTACCAACAATGCCTTCACAATCTCCATTGGCAGCACCGGCATGGCCTTTCTCGGCACATGCATCTCGTGGATATTGCTCACTCAATTTGGTCGCCGCACGCTTTACACCACCGGTATCTCCGTCATCAGCATGTGCCTCATTATTGTCGGTGTATGCTCCTCTGCGTCCACGTCCACTGGAGCGAGATGGGCACAAGTCTCGTTCATCCTCGTTTGGAAGCTGCTCTACTCGCTGACCGTCGGCCCAATCTGCTACGCCATCATCTCCGAGACTTCCGCTGTGCGTCTGCGACCTCAGACAGTTGTGATTGCAAGAAACACCTACGCAATGACCCAAATCGTAGCCAATGTTCTTAACCCGTACATGTTGAATCCTGTCGAATGGAACTGGAAGGGCAAGGCTGGCTTCTTCTGGGCTGGTACCTCGGCTTTGACCGCTATTTGGGCATACTTCCGGCTGCCGGAGACCAAGGACAGAACCTATGAAGAGCTCGACATGCTTTTCTACCGGAAGATCAGTGCACGGAAGTTCAAGGGCACCCACGTTGACGTCTATGGGGTTGAGGGCGATGAAAAGCACTGACTATGGGGAGAAGTGAGGAAGCTGGATGAGTAGCAAAGCGAACAGACGCATCGTACTTTTGACGTGTGTCGCTCGCTACCTGCATTTAGTCCACTTATTGCTAATCTATCCCTCATCATGAACACCCATGCTTATTTGCATTAGTCTCCATCCCTATCGTTAATAGCATCTATATAACCGTTTGCCCAAATTCCACAAAGTGGCGCCACTCCACTCTGGCTATCTATGCCTGGTAATCATTCGTGCCAAGGTAAAGAATTCCGCTGTATTCGCCAAGGATGTAGTCTGGTCTAGGGTACCTCCCACAACAGTCGACGTACGAGTCTCAATGAAAAAAGTCCCAATCCTCCCTCATAAATGAGCGAATGAGAGTCATATATGCGAACTTGTACTGTCAAATTAGTTGAAGAAGTATTTATGATTCTAACCAAAGGTCAAGAATGTCTCAACTCACAGCCATTTAACAAAGTGTGGTTCTCAACCATCCCCACTCCTTAAGTCATCGAATTGTCTGAACAATAAGCGACTATGCGAATTGCTACGTGGCCGATAGTTTCTTTCGCTATCATCCATGCACTTCTCAACTATGCACTCTATCGGCGACACATAACACCGTATCTTCGCAAAATGACGATATCAGCTTCAAAGCTCCACATTGGCAATCCCCGCAGTTATTAACGGGCCAGAATAGGCAGGTCATTCTCGACGCCATGTTTAAACTTTGCTGCAAAACAGGACATACCGCTTGGAATCGTACGTCGTGGGATCAGAGAGGACGCTAATGTTGTGTCTAATTTGTAATCTTAACACTAATCGCCGAGTTGTGCAACACTGACGTGAACACAAGGGTCGCACTTAAAATGGCGACTGCCCTCCCATGATCGCCCTTTTGGCCACACCCGGGACATCACCTCAGGCTCAAATCCGCCATGCTCGGACTCTTCAAATCGCTCGTCATCGCGCAAGCCTCGCTTGGCTTCCTGCAACAGGCCTCTGCAGCGCCATCTCACCGAGAGCCTCGTCTTGGAGCGGTCGCTTCGGAAACAGACATTTGCAGCAAGATCGGAACCAAGCTGCTCAAACATGGAGGAAATGCCGCAGACGCCATGGTCGGAACCGTCCTTTGCGTGGGCGTTGTTGGCATGTACCACAGCGGCCTCGGAGGCGGGGGGTTCATGCTTGTCCGGTCAGACAATGGCACGTACGAGTTCATCGATTTCCGCGAGACAGCTCCGGCGGCGGCCTTTGAGGACATGTACACGAACAACACGAGCCTGAGCCTCTACGGTGGATTGGCGAGGTGAGTTGGATTCTGGACCGTCGCAGTGCAAGTGGCACGACTGACGAGATCAGCGGCGTCCCCGGCGAGCTGCGAGGGCTGGAGTACTTGCACCGCAATTATGGCGTTTTGCCCTGGGCCGATGTCGTTGCCCCCGCCATTGGGGTCGCCCGTTACGGCTTCACTGTCAACGAGGATCTGGTCAGGTACATGAACTCCATCAGCGGGGGTGAATTCCTGACCGACGATCCAACATGGGCACTTGACTTTGCGCCCAAAGGCCACCGCGTCAAGCTGGGCGAGACCATGACGAGGAAGCGCTATGCTAACACGCTGGAAACCATCGCCCAGGAGGGCGTGGATGCATTCTACACGGGCGCCATTGCAAATGTCACCATCGCCGCCCTTCAGAAAGCCAACGGTACGATGACGCTCGAGGACCTCAAAAACTACACCATCGCTATCAGGGAGCCAGCCCAGATCAATTACAGAGGCTATAAACTGACAGCCTGCAACGCGCCGTCTGGTGGAATCGTCGCTCTCAGCGCGCTAAATGCGGTCAGCAACTACCATGACTTTGGAGATCCCGGCTTGCGCAACCTCACGACTCACAGACTCGATGAAGCCATTCGCTTCGCCTATGGACTGCGCACCGAACTTGGAGACCCGAGTTTTCTGGACGGCATCGCAGACTATACTGCTGGCATGATATCTCCAGAGACTGGCGCAGAGATTCGATCAAAGATTTCTGACACGAGGAGCCACAATGTGTCGTGGTACAACCCGAAAGGCCTCGAGTCCCTCGACACACCAGGTACTTCACACGTCGCAACCGCCGATGCCAGCGGCATGGCCATTTCGCTCACAACAACTATCAACCTTCTCTTCGGATCGCGCGTCATGGTTCCCGAGACTGGAGTCATCATGAACAACGAGATGAATGATTTCAGCATCCCCGGTTCAAGCAACGCGTTTGGGTACATTCCGACCCCAGCGAACTACGTCCGCCCTGGCAAGAGGCCACTCTCCTCGATATCACCCGTAATCGCAGAGACTCCCAAAGGGTTATTGTACCTCGTCATTGGAGCTGCGGGTGGTAGTCGCATCATCACCTCTACCATCCAGAATATCCATCATGTGCTTGACTATGGGTTGTCGGTACCCAAGGCATTAGCGCAGCCACGCCTTCACGACCAGCTGAGCCCTGATCTTGTATCGTTCGAGTGGGCCTACGACAACGGAACCGTTAGTTACATGAAGAGTCTTGGCCATAATGTTACTTGGACGGCGCCTGGGGGTAGCACTGCGCAGGGAGTACGCCTGTTGACGAATGGGACTTTTGAAGCGGCTGGCGAGCCGAGACAGAAGAATTCAGGCGGGTTTGCAGTGTAGTTTTCAACGAACCTGAGGGTCTGGATATTTACCACAATTCAAGGCGATATGAAGTTGGATACAAGCAATGGCATCGTCCTTGCTTGGCTTTGTAACCCCCAAGACCCATAGAACGATGCTTCAGCGCGAGGGTTGGGCGACCGGTTGCCTGATCCCTTCACCAGATATTTAACACCACTTATCCGATATATCTATGGAGTAGTGTCCTTTCCTTAATATCGCCCTATACCCGTTCTGCTGTGAATACTCTAACCCATAGACCAAATGCTCATCATGGTGAGAACTGCTCTCTCTGAGTGAGTCTTGTTATCTACCTGGTATATAATTTTTGCTCTATGATGCCGTAATATTCCGTATTATTTGGACTCGAGGCCATTGTTCATGATAGCTTGAAAGTAGCAGTGGCTTGATATACCACGTCGGCACCGTAGAGAAATCGCGGGGACGAGTTTCTCGCACAGTTAAGCCAGCACGCATCGAGTCAAATGGAGACAAACTCGACGCCTGATTACTGTGCACCTAAATGGAATTGAACTCGAAATACTTTCGGAGACGGCCTGCATGGTGGCGAAGTGATTGCTTTTTTCTTTTCTTTTGCTCGCTGTAGGCCCTGCGAGGCGAAGTGGCCGGAAACCTCGGCCGTACCTAGGGGAGGATGGACGCTGATCCTTGACGACCCCCTGAAAGGAGCCAGGAGACAATGCAACTGAAACGAGTTTTAAGTAGACTACACTATGCTCCGGCCCGGAAATCGATAGATGGAATTGTCCGTCGGCCTTGTAAAACCTACCGCTGATGTGATAACGAAGAGCTTGTAGCTGAATTACCATCATTACGCTGGATGGACGCGTTTGTGAAGAAAGGCTGAGTTTTGTTCCAGCCGGCCTCACACCAGTCGGCGCCTGCACCATCATCATACTTGAAGACCAGGGCCACGTTATCTAGGTACACATGTTTATGTACCGCTCCCGGTCGCAACAAGAGCCCCAGATCGTCAATTCGCAATGTGACGCCAAGAATTAAACACGTCCACTCTTCCCTTAATTATCAGCTCACGTTTCACGTTTCACCGGGATCAAGGATAAGTCTGCAGCACTCACCATAGGAAGGTTACGCACTGTCGCCGTTAGCTGTTCGGCCCCTGCATTTCTGCCCTATTCTGTTCAAGATCGTCTATAAGAGCATGCTCCAGGCTGGCGTGCGCAAGGTCCACAGCCGCAAGCGGAATCTCTCCTTGTCCTTGCTTCCTCCAGTTTTTTCCCCCGACATTCTTTTGCATTCGTTCCACTATCATCTCTTCACTCTGTGGGCTGGCTCCACGGCGAATACAATCTGGGCGGAGAGTCACGGAGTATTGATTGACACGACCCTTTGCCGTTCCGTTGTTGTTCACCCGACTTCTGTCGATGCTTAAAACACTCGCTTCGATTCACCCTGTCGTGCATCCAACACCGCTGAGCGCCCGATCGGCCATCGCCACTGCTGCCGGCCATGAACGTCTCAATTCCTCGACAACCTCTAAGCAAAGACAAGGATATTTGTCTTGTCGATAAATCTCTAGAGGAAAACATTGGCATACTCGAAAAACGCCCTCTTCCGAGCCCAATATTCGATCGACACCCGCCCTCAGACGTTTCAAAATGGGCTCGTCACATCTCCTCGTCACCAATGGCCTTCATTCACTCTTTTCTTTCCCGCCCATTTCTCATACGCCTAGCCTTGTTCTTAGTCCCCAGCTACCTTCAAGGTCGAAATGTGCACCCGCAGTCGTCAAAACTGAGTCCGACGGCATACCTGGATGGCATGCGAGGCCTTGCAGCTCTCTTCGTCTTCTTCTGTCACTACACTTACACAGCCTTTGACGTCGGCTTCGCCTGGGGCGGCAACAACAGCAATTACGACATTTTGAAAATACCCATTTTGCGCTTGTGGTATCAGGGCCCGGTCTCTGTCACAGTTTTCTTTCTCATCTCTGGATACGCTCTTTCCTACCGGCCGCTCAAACTGATCCGGAGCCAGAATGGCCAGGAGCTACTGAATACCTTGAGCTCGAGCGTCTTCCGCCGTCTCATTCGCCTTTACGTCCCTACCGCTATCGCCACTTTTCTTGTTGTCTGTTGCGTCCGACTCGGCGTTTACGAGCATACCCGCGAATTTGCTACGGATAGAACCTACTTCAGGTTTGTTATGGAGTCGCACCCGGTTCGGACTGAAAACCCTTGGGATCAGTGGACAGACTACTACTGGACCATATTGCGGATGGTCCACGTCTTTGGCTGGGATCGGCCGTTTGCGCACAATTGTATGCACCCCCAGTTTTCATTCGTTCTCGGTATTATGATTCTAATCATCTTCAAGTTTATCACCCTCACCTTTGGACCATTCCTATTGAATACCGGTGCTCTCTTTACCTCTTTCTTGTCTTACTTGCCACTGCGCGTTTGAGGATGAGGTGGCGATACGCCACCCTCTTCGTCGTGATACTTGTTTCATATCGGCACTCAAGATGGGAGCTTATCATGTTTTTGTTCGGTATGGGGCTCGCAGAGTGGGATCTTTACCGCGGTGCACATGTCTCCGGTTCTTCCGGAGGAACAAAACGCAGCGCCTTTCAACAGTTTCAGGCTGTCTTTTGGAATGGCACCAGCGTGCTAGGACTCTATCTTATGTCCTTCCCTGATGCTGGCTCGGAGACAACGCCCGGCTATGTCTATCTGTCTACATGGATCCCATCGTGGTGGGATTCCGAGCCGTACCGCCCATGGCAAAGCATTGGCTGTCTCATCTTTGCCCTTGCAGTCTCCAACTCGGACTTCTGGAAGGGCTTCTACAACTCGGCGTTCTCTCAGTATTTGGGCAAGATTTCGTATGCTTTATACCTTGTTCACGGACCTATTATGCACATGGTTGGATATCGCTGGGAAAGGTGGGCTTGGAGTATTACAGGCGTCGAGGGGAACCAGTATGTTTCCGGGTTTATATTGAGCATGCTATTCTGCATCCCCTCGGTTTTCTAGGCTGCTGATATCTTCTGGCGCGCTATAGACATACCTACGGTTAAATTTGCGAGGTGGTTTGAGAACCAGCTTCTTGTAAGTAGCAAGTAGATAGCCATAAGACAAGACGATGATATCGACGAGAGCTTCAGACCTAGGTACTACTAGGGCTCGTAGCAGTTTGTCCACTCATATTTTGGCCCAGTTCATAATAATAAAATGACTTGTTCAACTTCCTATGGTTCTGGAAGCGGTCCATTGAGAATGAACTCGCAATGCACCGGCTAACTATTAGATCTAGCCGAACGGGGCCTAGCTACTCTCCACTATATCTACGGCCCTCTTTGTCGCCTCATCTAAGTCCTCCTTGGGAAGTCCGAGAAGGCTATTGGCCGTTGGCGTTATAGCTACAAAGTTGGTATTTTGCTTCTTCACGTTAAACGCGCGTCCATAAAGTAGCTTAGCAAAGCCTGTCCGCAGCCCTTGCTTTAGCTCCTCGGTACCGTCTTTCATACGTTTCTCCACAGATTTATAGGTAATGCCCCAGTCTGAGTCTGTAGTACCCATAATACGATGCAGGCTGTTGAGTATATTGCGTTGTAATACTCTGAAGCTGTTGATAAGGACTTTACCGTTCTTATAATCACTAACGTAGGGGCTGGGACTAGACTCTAGGAGACTGAGAAAAGCAGCGAGGGTATAACCGCATTAGTCCTAGGTACTAATAGTAAGGATTCGCTTGCTATCGTTAATTATTATAACCTTTCGATCCTTAATAGTGAAGCTAAACCACTACTCGCTAAGTGCTAGACTCTATTCGTACTAAAGACTATAGGAAAGAACTATAGTTAATAGGCTAAGCGCCTCTACCTTCTTAATCTTAGTAAGAATCGCTATAGTAAAGGTATCCTCCTTATTGAAGTTTTCCTTATCTATTAGGTATCTATAAGCGTTTAGTATAATATAGGGGATGCTAGCCTTAGTAGCGGTAATAGTAATCTAGCTATAGAGATCTTAGGGAGCTTAAATACTAAGAGTAATAATAAGGAATTATTAGCCTTTAAGTGCTTTAATTATTAAGAACTTATTATTATAGTTAAGCTTAATAGCCTTAATTCCCTTAGGAAGTTAACTCTTACTATTACTATATGTTAATATAGTAATTATATACTTACTAGTTTATAATAGTACCTTAGTAAACGCCCTTTTAATATAATTAATAGCTTACTAAAAGTTAGAATTATAATATATAAGATAATATAAAGAGAGAATTCTTACTCTAATAATATAGACTTTCTTAATAGCCTTAGTAGATATAATAAAATAGTTTTAATAGGATAGAAAGATTAATTTAGCTAGACTTAAAGCTTAAGTTATATCTTAATTAACTATTAGTAATCCCTAGCTTATTATATAGGTTTAAATTATAAGAGTAGTATTATTAATTTACTTTACTATTATGTTTTAGTGTTAGAAATATAGATAGTATTATAAATAGGAATTTAGCTAGTAATTAAGCTCTAATAATATATTTAGATTTATATATAAGAATTAAAGTTTATATAGCTTAGAATATTCTTCTATAAGCTGTTATAATATAATACTATAGTGTTTTTTAGTTTAATATTAAGTTTAATATAACTATTAAATCTAAGGGTAGTAAGATAAATATTATAAAAGCTTTATATATCTATTTAATATTAACCTTAAATTATATTTAAACTTACCTTAGGTAATTAAAGAGCGTTTTATAAAGCTATTTAATATAGAACTTAAAAGAGTAAGAAATTATAACTATATAATTTAACTATATTTAAAATAACTTATATAATTTATTAGTATAAAGTTTAATTATAAGGATTTAGAATCTATATAAAGGTTTTAATAAAACTTTAGCTTATCTACTTTAAATATAGCTTAACTTATAATTATTATAAATTATTTTAAATATATAATATAAGTAAAGGTATAAAGGCTACTATATAAAGTATTAAGTATTAAATAGAATTATATATTATATTATTATACTTAATAATATAGTTAACCTTTTATAAACATTTAATAGTTACTCTTATTAAACTTTAACTATATACTTAAAATTAATTCTAACTTAAGTATCTTTCTTTATAATCTTTCTTTACCCTCTTTTCGCTTCTATATTATTACTATATTATATACAATAGGCAGGTTAAGCAAAATAGAGGATATTAAGGTTATAGATTATCCCTTTCCTCCCCTTAAGGAAAATTTTTCACTATAAAACCTATACTAACTATAGGCTAAGCTTAGTATAGAAATAACTTATGATTGATTTAAAGACCTTATTATTAAGACTAAAAATAAACTTAAAGTAATTATTCTAATAGTAACTTTCTCCTTAATTTAGGAAATAATAGCTATTCTAGCTAATACTACTATAAGCTATACCTAATATATAAGTAAAGAGATCTTAATCTTACCTACCCTTATAAAAATAATTATACTTACTATTAAAAAAGCAATCTTAATTACCCTCTAGAAACCTACTAAAGACCTAACTTAAGCTTAAGTCGCTTATAATAAGGGGACGCTTTAGTCCCCTATAGCACTACTATTTAAGATAGTCCTTTTTTACCTTACTAAAGAGATTATTATTAGGTTACTAAGTATAGCTCTTAATATTATATCTTATATACTATTAGATATTATAATATCTATTAATTATACCCTCCTAAGGGATTATCCCTCTCTTATAATAGCTTTATACTACCTCCCTAATAGGGATATTATAATTATCTTTTATAGACTAATTATAGATCTCCTAAAGGATAATATATAGATCTTTACTATCTTTAGTATAAGTATATATTAGGTCCTAAGGTAGTTTATAATAGTTACTAAAGGGGTCTTAACTAGCTATATAGAAGGCTTACTTAAGGACCTTATAATAGATATCTAATATATAAATAGTATTAAGGTATATACTATAAAACTATTATAAAGTTACTATATAACTAGACCTTATTAATTACTAGTTATATTATTAACTAAACTAATAGATATAAATAAACTTTATAATTAAGGTATAATTATAGCTATAAAGGTTTATTAAACTAAGCTCTATTTAGGGGAGATTTAACCTAAGTAGTACTTTAAGTACTTTTACTTTAAATATATTATATAATACTATTAGGAATAAGCTAAGTATAGCTACTATAAAGAGTCTTATTATATAAGAGATATAGTATACTTTACTTTTACTAGTAAGATCCTTATAGTATATTATAATTATAAGGGGCTATACTTAGTATAGTCTTATATATACTATATAGTATAGAAAGAGTAAGAATAAGTAAGGAATATTTATATAGAGAGACTTATATAATTTAGTATTCTAAATAAGTATAAATATATAGTATACTTACTATAGGATATAATAGTATTATTAATATTAATACTATTTATAGCTTTAAACTACCTTACCTAAAGGGGGCTTAAGTAGCCCCTAAAGTAGCCTTAAGCTAGATTAAACCTAGGTTTAAATCTTACCCTTATAGTATTTAGGCTAATTAACCTAATAAGAGAGTAAATACTATTAAAAGTTAGAAAAGGTATACTAATACTAGTTAATAAGGAGGATAATACTTAGGAGGATAAGGAATAATAAGAGTAATTTAAGCCTACCCTAAGATTAAATAAGTTTTAATATATAATTTAAGCTAAACTCTATAAGGATTTATTATTATAAGTATATAATTAGCTTTTCTTATAAAGTAAACTTACTTATACTATATACTATTATAAATATATATTAAGCTTAACTTATTTCCCCCTTAGGTAAGAATAGTAAGGGGTTTTTTATTTTATAGCTTACTATTAGGGTTTTTCCCTCTTATTATAAACTAGTCTAAATTACTTAGAAGAGAGACTAAAAAGCTATTAGCTAAATTAAGTATAAATAAATTAAATTAAATTAAATAAATTATATATTATTAGTAAATTAATATTAGTATAAAATCTTATAAATAGAAATATTAAAAGGCTTATATAATACTTAAATAGCTTAAATATATATATATTATTTATTTATTTATTTATTTATTTATTTATTTATTTATTTATTTATTTATTTATACTTAATTTAGCTAATAGCTTTTTAATCTTTCTTTTAAGTAATTTAGACTAATTTATAATAAGAGGGAAAAACCTTAATAATAAGCTATAAAATAAAAAACCTCTTATTATTCTTACTTAAGGGGGAAGTAAGTTAGGCTTAATATATATATATAGTAATATATAGTATAAATAGGTTTACTTTATAAGAAAAGCTAATTATATACTTATAATAATAAATCCTTATAGGGCTTAGCCTAAATTATATATTAAAACTTATTTAATCTTAAGGTAAGCTTAAGTTACTTATATTATTCCTTATCCTCTTAAGTATTATCCTTATTAACTAGTATTAATATACTTTCTCTAACTTTTAATAGTATTTACTCTCTTATTAGGTTAATTAGCCTAAATACTATAAGGGTAAGACTTAAATCTAGGTTTAGTCTAGCTTAAGGCTGCTTTAGGGGCTGCTTAAGCCCCCTTTAGGTAAAGTAGTTTAATACTATAGATAATATTAGTATTAATAATACTATTATATCCTATAGTAAGTATACTATATATTTATACTATTTATTTAGAATACTAAATTATATAAATCTCTCTATATAAGTATTCCTTACTTATTCTTACTCTTTTTATACTATATAGTATATATAGGATTATACTAAGTATAGCCCCTTATAGTTATAATATACTATAGGGATCTTACTAGTAAAGGTAAAATATACTATATCTCTTATATAATAAGACTCTTTATAATAGCTATACCTAGCTTATTCCTAATAGTATTATATAATATATTTAAAGTAAAAGCACTTAAAGTATTACCTAAGTTAAATCTCCTCTAAATAAGGCTTAATCTAATAAATCTTTATAGTTATAATTATAGTATATTAAGGCTATAATAATAGTATTAATATACTACTAATAGCTATTAATTTAAGAGTGTATAGCTTTAAGTAAAGCTAATATAACCCTTTAGTAAGAATTAATTAATATATATAAAATAAAAGTAATAAACCTACTATAGAATTAACTAGAATACTAATAGATAACCTTAAAACTAATACTTATAATACTATCGCTAGAATTATCCCTTTTACTCTTTTTAAATAGGTTTAAACTATAGTTTAAACTTATATTTCTATATAAGAAATATAAGTATATACCTCCTATAAAGTTAATACCTTATATAACTATAAAACATCCCTTAAAGAATAAATCACCTTAAATATTATTATTATTTTAACCTTTATTATTAACTTTACTCTTATAGTAGCTTTAAATTATAGTAAAGATTAACCCTTTTATATATTAATTATAATATAGAACCTCTTTAGCTTAAGCTATAAAAGCCCTATATTATAGCTTAAGCTAGAACTAAGTGATTATAACTAATAGAATTATTATAGTACCTATAAATTTCCTTACCTTATAATAACTATTATAAGCTAGTTATATATTATCTTATAGGCTTATAATAGACTTATAATTAGACTTATAGCTTATATATAAGCTATAGCTTACTATTATAAGCCTACTTAAGTATATATATATTTACTTAAGCACTTTAGATAAAAGCCTTAAGCTCTTTAGCTATTAATATACTTAATTATATTAAATCTATTATTCTACTATTACTAAATTATAATTAATATTACTTACCCTAATGTTTTAATCTACTTAATTATAAATACTATATTTAGACTTACCTTATACTCTTAGGTTAAACCTAACTATTATATATTAATAGCTCTTATTTAGTATATTACTATATTAACCTAAGTAATATTTACTATTTAGTATATTTAGAATATACCTAATAATTATAACTAGCCTATTAGTATATAATATAGCTTTAAGCTAAGCTAAGATAGTTACTAAGATTATATAACTATATAACTTAGTTAATAAACTAAAGAGTTAAATATAGAATGCACTATAGCTTAGTATACTTATAATAGTAGTATATAAGCTATAAAACCTAAGGGAAAGTATTAAACCCCTTATACTAACTCTATTTAAAGGAGATTTAAAAGATATTATACCTTTCCTTATAAGGATAAAGGTATACTTCTAATTCTTCCTAATTAAACTTATATTAGGAGAAATAAAGGCTCTATTCACTAATAGTTAACTTAAAAGAACTACTACTATATAGTTTAAACTTATTATATATAACTTTCTAAAAAATAAGGAAGATAAGTATAACTAAATAATAATTAATATCTTCTCTAAATAGGATAACTTTAAAATAATACTTAAAGATAATTTTAGAATAGTTAATAAGGAATAATAAGCTATTATTAATATCTATAAAATTAGATAAGATAAGTCTATAGCTACTTATACTATTTAGTTCTATTAGACTATTATACGCTTTAAATAGGATAATAATATCCTTATAGAAATCTTCTATAAAGGACTAAAAGATAAAGTAAAGAATAAGCTATATAAAGCTAACTAACTTAATACCCTTATAAAGTTTATTATTATAACTATTAAGATTAATAAATAATAGTATAAAAGATATAAAGAAAAGTTTATTACTAAGGGAAAAAGGAGAAGTATAATATATAACCCTTACTACTCTAGCTAAAATAATAAAAGTTATAATAATAGCTAAAAAAGGAATAATAATATATCCTATAGGATTACTACTAGACTAATAGAGCTTAGAGTAGCTAAATATAACTACTTAAAAGTTAAGTATTAAAACTATAAGAATATAGAATACTTTAAAAGTAAATACTAAAAACCTAAGATAGAATAGAAGTATAAGCCTATACTAAAAGGTAAATACCTTTAGTTTACTAGCTATTAATATAATAATAAACCTTAAGCTATAAGATAAATAAAGACCCTTTTAATAATAAGAAATAACTATAACCTTATAGGAGCCTTAAGTAGTTTATTCTAGCTATAAAGTAACTCTCTATATAAAAATAAAAAGTAACTTAATAAAAAGGCTTAAAACTAACTTAAGACCCTAAAGAAGGAATAAAATAAACTAGATAATATTAAAGCTATATAAAAACTTTAGACCTTAGTGCTTAAGGTATAAGCTATAATATCTCTAATAGGTAAAATAATTATTATAATTAGGAGAGAAGAACCCTATAAATAACCTATAATTAAAGTAGAGATTCTAGACTAATAACCTTACTTAAAGACTCTAGAACTAATAAAAAAAGAATATAGTATAGACCTCTCACCTTAGTAGGAAGAGAATAACTATATCTACTAATACTTTTATATATAATAAGAAAACATTCTTAGCCTTAAGGTAAGATATAAAGCTAAGTAAGTAAGATAGCTTAGATTACTTATTATAAATATAAATATTTAAGCACTTAGAGATAAGAACTAAAGTAAGGAGTATATAAGTATTAATAATATATTAAATAAAGATAAAAAACTACTAATATTACCTTTATAACTATAGTAAGTAATATATAAGTATAATAGCTAAAGCATTTAATACTAAAAGATAAATAAGGATAAATATAAATAATTAATCTATAAGTAAGGGAATATCTATAAGGGAAATATTATTTATATTTAAGCTTAGCTATAAACTTTAGTAAGGCTTAATCTAAAGTAACTTAAGATAAAAGTAAGGAATAACTCTAAACTATATTTATTAATACTAGAATATTAGGAATTATCTTAGATATTATATTATTACTATTATTATTATATATATATAAGTAAAAAAGTAGAGAATAATTACTATCTTATTAAAGTCTTTAGACTCTTATTAGATAACTCTTACCTTAAGTAAGAAACTTATAACTATATTAAGATCTACCTAATAATTAGATATAAAGTTATAATAATTAAGGAAAGAAACTATTACTTTCTATAGGTATATCTAAAAGGATTAATAGACTTAAAAGATTATACAATTAAGGAATATAAGGTATATACTTATACTAAAATCGCAAAATAGTATAATACGCTTAAAGTACTATAGAAGAAATAAAAAGTAAAGAAATAAACTTAATACTTAGTAAGTAATACCCTATAGTATAAGAATAAGGATTATTCTTACTATAAAGATAAGAAAGAAGAAATTAATAACTAAATCCTAAGGATATAATAAGAAGAATTTAACTTTACTACTTATACTAATAAGAATACTAAAGACTAAATATAGTATTAATATATTTAATAATATACTAGTATAAACGCTAGTATTAACTAATATAAATAATTAGGAAAAGTATACTACTATCTATACTAAAGCGATAAGTAGGTAAAGACTAAAAGAAAGAACTACCTTTAATAAAAGCTCTAAGTATAATAAAAACTGCGAACTTATAGAAGATACTAAAGTTATATATATAAGTTAAGAGAGAATAGCTTAATATATTAATAGACTATAAAGTAAAGGCCTTATATATTAACCTAAGTATAGTTAATAAGCTAAAGCTACTATAAAGGAATAAATAAAAGCTTTATATAATATATAATATTAAGGGTAACTTATTTATATATAAAGATAGACTTATTACTTAAGAATATAATTACTTAAAGGTATTTATTAAAGGAAAGAATTAAAGTGTTACTCTTAATATTATACCTATATAATATTATAATATTATTCTTAGTTATTTATAGCTAAGGAAATTTAACCTATATATTAATTAGAGAACTAGCTAAGTATATATTAATAAAGATAATATACTCTCTAGTAAATATAATACTAATAAAGAGAGATCTTACACTTTAACTAATAATAAAATAAATAGTAAAGCATTAAATAAGGAAATATAAAATACCTTACTATACCTAAAGGGAATATAATATAAGTACTAAAAAGGTAAAAAGAACTAAATTAAAAGAATAATTAAGCGCTTATAATAATAGTTCACTTAGATAAATAAAGATCTTAAAGAATAAAAGAAACTCCCTAAAGTAAATAGACTAAAGAATATATTAATATAGTATTATATCTATAAAAAACTCTTTATAGAAGAACTTAAGATAGACCTATTAGAATTTAACTAATAGATATATAAAATTATATTAAAAGAAGGAACTTTAACTATATTCTATAAAATCTTTAACCTTAATAAAATATAACTATAAACGCTTAAGGAATATATTAAAGGAATATTATAAAAAGGATATATTAGGGTCTTTAAGTTATTAGCTAAATATCTAGTTATATTTATTCCTAAAAAGAATGGAAAACTTAGACTTATTATAGATTACTAAAGATTAAATAAAATTACTATTAAGGACTAAACCTTATTACCCCTTATTATAGAGCTAAAGGATTAGCTCTATAGAATAAAGGTATTTATAGTACTAAATCTTAAAGGTATATATAATCTAATTTATATTAAGGAAGGGGATAAATAGAAAACTATATTTAGAATTAAGTTTAGACTTTTTAAGTACCTTATTATACCTTTTAGACTTATAAATATATTTATATCCTTCTAATATATAATTAACTATATATTATAAGAGTATTTAAATATCTTTATTATATATTACTTAGATAATATTCTAATCTTCTTTAAAATAAAAGAAGAATATATAGAATATATCTATAAGGTACTATAAGCACTATAAGATTATAAACTTTTAGTTAAACTAGAAAAAAGTTATTTTTACGCTAAGGAAGTAAAATTTCTTAAATATATTATCTCTTATAATAAGATTAGAATAAATCTAAAGAAAATCGCTATAGTTAGAGAATAGAAACTACTAGAAAACCTTAAGGAAGTATAATTATTCTTTAGATTTACTAACTACTATTAAAGGTTTATTAAGAACTTTAGTAGTATAGCTATCCCCCTTATATAGTTTACTAAGAAAGGAGAAATATTCTAATAGGATATAGCTACTTAATAAGTATTTAAGAAGATTAAAGAACTTATTACTAGCGAGCTAATACTAATAACCTTTAACCCTAAAAGAGAAATTAAGCTTAAAACTAACTTATTAGACTTTATATAAGGAGGAGTTATTAAATAATATAATAATATTAGGATACTTTACCTAATTACTTTCTTCTCTTATAAAATATATAGTATTAAGCTTAACTACCCTATTTATAATAAGGAATTCCTTATTATTATTAACTTATTTAAGGAATTTTAATACTACCTCTAAGGAAGTAAATATAAGATTAAAGTTTATATAGACTATAAGAATATTTTATACTTTATAACTACCTAAGAACTTAGCGGATAATAATTATAATATACTAAATACCTTTTAGAATTTAATTATATTATTATTTACTAAAAAGAATTAAAAAATAGAAGGGTTAATACTATTAGTTAATAAAGTGATTTTAATACTAAGAACCTTAAACTTAATAAATAGATTCTTAACTTTAATACTAAGGGATATCTTAAGTAGAAATATATTATAATTATATAAAAAAAGAAAACTTTAAGATATATATATATTATTATAAATACTAATAAACTCTATATATAGATTTAATAATATAATAATAAGCTATACCTAAATAATAAGATAGAAAAGCTATAAGTTCCTAGAGAACTATAATACTAGCTTATATAGGAAATTTATAAACACTCCTTATATAAACATTAGGGAGTTAATAAAACCCTTAAATAAGTTAAAATAATATACTAATTTCCTAGTATAAAGAATATTATTAAAGAAGTTATAAATTAATATAACCTTTATATAAAAACTAAAGTATAATACTATAAGCTATATAGAGAATTATAACCCTTACTAATTGCTAAATAACTATAAAACTTAATTATTATAGACTTTATTACTAAATTACCCCTATTAAAAGACCTTATAACTAGAGTTATATATAATAGCATTCTTATTATTATAGATAGACTTATAAAATTTTCCTACTTTATTCCCTACTAAGAATCTATAGATATAAAGTAGTTTACTTATATCTTCTTATAATATATTATTAGTATTTATAAACTTTTAATAGAGATCTTATTAGATTAAGAACCTTTATTCGCTTTTAAATTTTAGTAAGTACTAATAAGCTATTTAGGATTAAATTACTAACTTATAACTACCTTTAGGGTATAAGTTAATAGTTAGATAGAATAAATAAACTAAGTCTTAAAATAGTATCTTTAATACTATATTAACTATAAATAAATAGATTAGATTAAGAAGCTAATAACTATATAGCTAAGCTATAATATTACTATTAATAAAAGTATAAAGATTATACTAGCCTATATAAACTTTAGATTTACTCTTAATACTTATTAAGCTAAGAGAAATATTAAGAATATTAATCTAAAAGCTATTCTTATATTAGAAAAATTAAAAAACCTATATAAGGAAATAAAAACTAAACTTAAATTTATATATAACTAAATATAAAAATATTATAATAAGAAAAGAATAAAGGGATTATCCTTTTAGAAGGGAGATATAATCTACTTAATAATAAAAAACATTAAAATAAAATAATAAAATAAAAAACTAGATTATAAATTTATTAAACCTTATAAAATTATTAAAAAAATCTTAGAAAATAACTATTAGTTAGACTTATTACTAAAAGTTAAACTTTACTTAGTTTTTTATATCTTACTTCTTAAGATAGCTATAAATACTATTTATACTAAGTTTAGTAATAAGCTAGAAACTAAGGTTAAAAGACCTAAGGAATATACTAGAGAAATAATCCTAAATACTAAATAAGTAAATAAATAAATAGAATACCTTATTAAATAGAAAGATTACCCTAAGAGTAAGAATATATAGGAACTAACTAAATACCTTACCTATATATAATACCTCCTAAAGAACTTTTACTAATAATAAAGAAACTAAGTAAAGTAAAGAGAAACTCTCTCTAATTAATAATATTAATAGCCCCTACTAATTAAGCCTTTACTATAGTAAATAATTCCTTATTTTTTACTACCTTTAGCTTATTTAATATTTTAATATTATAATAAAGTATTTTCTCTTCTTTCTCTTATAACTAATATTTCTATTAATAGAGATATATTAAATAATTAAGATATTTATTTACTTACTATTATAAATTAATTAGTTTATTCTTAGCTACTTCTTCTTTACGCTTTAAGTAATACTTCTTAATAGTAAAATAATCTACTAGCTAGATAAGTAAGAAAAATAATAAAATATAGCTAGAAAACTAAAAACATACTATTAAGTATAATAACCCTCTTATTATTATACTTATGCTTATAATATATATACTAAGCGTAATACTTATAGCCTTCCTTAGCTTAGCATTTTAGCTTTTAAGGCTTATAGTAGCTATATAGTATAATAAGAAAGCTAGTACTCTTAATAAGGATAAACTATACTTTTTAGTTTTAAGTAGCTTTTAACTCTAATATATTATTAGTAGAATAAAAGAAGGAATAATTATAAGATTAAGTTAGACTTACTAAAGAATAAAAGGGCTAAATAGTTTTAGTATAGATCTTAAGGATAAAACTAATAGAGGGGAAATATTATATTATAGCCTAAGTTAAGACTAAATAATTATAATTAGTAGAACTATTATAATACCTATAAATTTCCTTACCCTATAATAACTACTATAAGCTAGTTATATATTACTCTATAGGCTTATAATAGACTTATAATTAGACTTATAGCTTATATATAAGCTATAGCTTACTATTATAAGCCTACCTAAATATATATATATTTACTTAAGCACTTTAAATAAGAGTCTTAAGCTCTTTAGCTATTAATATACTTAATTATATTAAATCTACTATTTTACTATTATTAGATTATAATTAATATTACTTATCCTAATATCTTAATCTACTTAATTATAAATACTATACTTAGATCTACTCTATACCCTTAGGTTAGACTTAACTATTATACCCTAAGTAAACTACTTAAAGCTATATTAAGTATAAAGTTATAATTTATATAAGAAGTACTACCCTTAATATTAATAGCTAATTACTAAAAGATACTATTATAATAGTAAACTAAGCTTATAGTAATATAAATATTATTATAGTAAGAAAGCTCTTAAGTAGTAATATAATCCTTATATTCCTTACTATAAATAAAGTATAAGCTAAGTATACTAAAGACTAAGTTATTAAAGCCTTTAGTAAGAATATAGCTTTATTACCTTTAATCTTTATAATAATAGTAAAGAGGGTTTAACTTATATTTATTCTTAATAATACTAATAAGCTTATTAAAGAAATTAATAAATCTAATTAACTAAAAGTCCTTTAAGCTAAAAAACTAAAGATTAGCTAATTTAGCTTTAATATAAAGATAAACTTAATCCTTTATATTAGCTCTATTAAGAAAGCTAATTACCTTTATAATAATAGCCTACTACTTAATATATAGCTATATAATTATAAACCTTTTAATAAGGGACTTTAACCTACTTAATACTATAACTACTTTAAGTTTAAGTATCTTACTTAAAACTATAAATTAAACCTAACCTATAGGTACTATAAAGGTACCTTATATCCTAATAAGGAAGATTACCTAATAAAGCATAATAAAATCCTACTAAACTATATCCTTTATAAAGGAAAGCACTCTACTTAAAGCTAAAACTACCCTATTATAGCTATATACTAAGTATAAGCTAAAGAAAGCTACCTTAATAAACCTCTTCTTTTTTAGGAATATAAAGTAGCTAAGCCCTTAGGAAGTTAGAGTCTTTTATTACTCCCTTTAATAGCCTAGCTCTTAAAAGCCTTTAATATAGCTAGAAAGCCTAAAAGACCCTTAAGCTTAATAAATAAATAATACTAAATATTCTCTAGCTAATCTTTAACTTAAGCTTATACTCTATTTATATTATCTTCTTTCTTATTATTTACTTTTATATCTTTATTATTACTCTCTCTTAAAGATACTAATTAATACTTATACTCTTTTAGAATATAAATTAATAGCTTACCCTTACTTATATTACTCTATAGGCTTATAATAAATATAATATAATTATACTTCTTAAGCTAAATATAAACTTTAAAATAAGATCTTTAGTTTACTCTAAAAGATATAATTATTATATAGTTTACTATAGTAAATATATAATTATATATATTAATAAGTAATATAAACCTAAGTTATAAATATTAAAGGCTAGAGAAAACTAAGCTAATATTATCTTTATAAAAACTTAATACTAAATTATTACTCTTTATAACCCTCTAAATAGTAAAGATAACTTATTTATACTATAAACTCTAGCTAGTATTATACTAGCTAACTATATATTATTTATTAATAACTTTAACCTTTATTACTTAATATAAGACTACTTTAGTTAGATAGATTAAAGTAATAATACTTTATTAGTAGAAGTATTATACCTTTATATTAGCCTTTTTACACCTTATAGTATAATTACTAAATTAGCCTAAAGCTATTATAATAGCACTCTTAACTTAGCTTAAGCTATAAAAGCTATATATATAATATATAAAGGAATAAACTATAACCTAAAGGGATCTAATTATTTCCTATAGTATATTTATATTATAACTACCCTAAAAGAGCTAGCTTTAGAACTAAACTCTAAATATAACTAAAAGAAAACTAATTAGTAAAAAGCTATTAATAAAGTAATAATCTACTTAAGGTAGACTTAAAGTATAATAACCTTTATTAAAGCTCTTAATAAAGTAGTTAACTAGCTTATATAATAACTTAAGGTAATTACTTAATTTATAATCCTAAAGCTAAAGAAACCTAAACCCTATTATAACCTATAGTAAAATTATAATAGGCTAGCCCTTAAGCAGCTATAGAAAGGTACTAAAATAAGATTATTACTAAAGTTAAGAGAAGAAAGAAAGGAAGCTAAAAGCTTCCTACCTATTTAAGCTAAATACTTATTTACTACTAATTAATCTTATAATAAGGCCTTATTACTATTAGAAGATAACCTCCTTATCTAGCTTAAGCTAAAGTAAAGCCTTAAACTATAATATATTCTTTTTCTCTAGGAAGTTAGTTAATAGATAGTTTAGATTACCTATATTATTACTTTATTATCCTTAATAGGCTTAACTATATATATAATATATCTATTTAGTATAGTTTCCCTTCCTAAGAGAACTTAAGTACTTAAAGAAGTACTTCTTTTTAATACTTAATAGGGAATTCCTTTATAAAGGCTAGTTTTCTATTTATCCTTAGAAATAAGTTAGTAATAATACCCTATTACTATATAGTATTCCTTACTACTTAGCTAGTTTATAACTTAATCTAATTATATAGCCCTAATAGACCTAATTAGCTAGATTAAGTTAGTTTAGCTATATATAACCTAGTTTAGATAGAGTCTTAGCTAATTAGCTACTAAAGTATAGTATAGTATATAAACCCTAATTAATCTAGCTAGAGATTAGCCTAGTTTAAACCTATAGTATACTTAAATAGAATAATATATATATCCCTAATTTTAGTTAATTTAGGCTTAATCCTAAATAGCTCTCTCTTTTATATACTTATTTAAAAGGGAATTAATCTCCCTAGTTAATATTATAGCTTAGGTTAAGACTAAATAGTTATAACTAATAGAATTATTATAATACTTATAAATTTCCTTACCTTATAATAATTACTATAAGCTAATTATATATTACCTTATAGGCTTATAATAAACTTATAATTAGACTTATAGCTTATATATAAGCTATAGCTTACTACTATAAGCTTACTTAAGTATATATATATTTACTTAAGCACTTTAGATAAAAGCCTTAAGCTCTTTAGCTATTAATATACTTAGTTATATTAAATCTATTATTCTACTATTATTAGATTATAATTAATATTACTTACCCTAA
This sequence comes from Neonectria coccinea, assembly GCA_019137265.1. Classification (NCBI taxonomy): domain Eukaryota; kingdom Fungi; phylum Ascomycota; class Sordariomycetes; order Hypocreales; family Nectriaceae; genus Neonectria; species Neonectria coccinea. The sequence continues at coordinate 5,430 of WPDF01000039.1, read as the reverse complement.
TATTTTAATCTACTTAATTATAAATACTATACTTAAACCTACTTTATACCCTTAGGTTAAACCTAACTATTATATATTAATAGCTCTTATTTAGTATATTACTATATTAACCTAAGTAATATTTACTATTTAGTATATTTAGAATATACTTAATAATTATAACTAGCTTACTAGTATATAATATAGCTCTAAGCTAAGCTAAGATAGTTACTAAGATTATATAATTATATAACTTAGTTAATAAACTAAGGAGTTAAGTATAGAATATACTATAGCTTAGTATACTTATAATAATAGTATATAAACTATAAGACTTAAGGGAAAGTATTAAACCCTTTATATTAACTTTATTTAAGAGAGATTTAAAAGATATTATATCTTTCCTTATAAGGATAAAGGTATACTTTTAATTCTTCCTAATTAAACTTATATTAAGAGAAATAAAGGCTTTATTTACTAATAGTTAACTTAAAGGAACTATTATTATATAGTTTAAACCTATTATATATAACTTCCTAAAAAATAAGGAAGATAAGTATAACTAAATAATAACTAATATCTTCTCTAAATAGGATAACTTTAAAATAGTACTTAAAGATAATTTTAGAATAGTTAATAAGGAATAATAAGCTACTATTAATATCTATAAAATTAGATAAGATAAATCTATAGCTACTTATACTATTTAGTTTTACTAGATTATTATACACCTTAAATAGGATAATAATATCCTTATAGAAATCTTCTATAAAGGACTAAAAGAGAAAGTAAAGAATAAGCTATATAAAGTTAACTAACTTAATACCCTTATAGAGTTTATTACTATAGCTATTAAGATTAATAAATAATAGTATAAAAGATATAAAGAAAAGTTTAGTACTAAAGGAAAAGGGAAAGGTATAATATATAACCCTTACTACTTTAGCTAAGGTAATAAAAGTTATAATAATAGCTAAGGAAGGAATAATAATATATCTTATAGGATTACTATTAGACTAATAGAGCTTAGAGTAGCTAAATATAACTATTTAAAAGTTAAGTATTAGAACTATAAGAATATAAAACACTTTAAAAGTAAGTACTAAAAACCTAAGATAGAATAGAAGTATAAGCCTATACTAAAAGGTAAGTACCTTTAGTTTACTAGTTACTAATATAATAATAAACCCTAAGCTATAAGATAAATAAAAACCCTTATAATAATAAGAAATAACTATAACCTTATAGAAGCTTTAAGCAGTTTATTCTAGCTATAAAGTAACTCTTAATATAAAAATAAGAAGTAACTTAATAAAAAGGCTTAAAACTAACTTAAGACCCTAAAGAAGGAATAAAATAAACTAGATAATATTAAAGCTATATAAAAACTTTAGACCTTAATACCTAAGGTATAAGCTATAATATCTCTAATAAGTAAAATGATTATTATAATTAGGAGAGAAGAACCCTATAAATAACCTATAATTAAAGTAGAGATTCTAGACTAATAACCTTACTTAAAGACTCTAGAACTAATAAAAAAAGAATATAGTATAAACCTCTTACCTTAGTAGGAAGAGAATAACTATATCTATTAATACTTCTATATATAATAAGAAAACATTCTTAGCCTTAAGGTAGGATATAAAGCTAAGTAAGTAAAATAGCTTAAATTACCTATTATAAATATAAACATTTAAGCGCTTAAAGATAAGGACTAAAGTAAGGAGTATATAAGTATTAATAATATATTAAATAAAAATAAAAAACTATTAATATTACTCTTATAATTATAATAAGTAATATATAAGTATAATAGCTAAGGTATTTAATACTAAAAGATAGATAAGGATAAATATAAATAATTAATCTATAAGTAAGAGAATACTTATAAGGGAAATATTATTTATATTTAAGCTTAGCTATAAACTTTAGTAAGGCTTAATCTAAAGTAACTTAAGATAAAAGTAAGGAATAACTCTAAATTATATCTATTAATACTAGAATATTAGGAATTATCCTAAATATTATATTATTATTACTATTATTATATATATATAAGCGAAAAAGTAGAGAATAATTACTATCCTATTAGAGTCTTTAGACTCCTATTAAATAATCTTTACCTTAAGTAAAAAACTTATAATTATATTAAGACCTACCTTAATAATAAAAAGTAAAGGGTATATAGGAAATTAAGTATATAGCTAGGCTGGATTAAGAAGGTAGAGTAAGAAAATAAAGGGGTATATAAGTATATAAAAGCTAAATCTTATATATCTATATATAAGATTAAGACTAATAGGAAGATAAAGAAGAAAGAATCCTACTTATATAAGGGAAAGAAGAGTAAATCTTATATATTTATATATTAATTCTTAGTTAAGAAACTCTTATATCTATATATTATTAGTTAAGAAAGCTTTTTATATCTATATATTAATTCTTAGTTAAGAGAGCTTTTTATACCTATATATTAATTCTTAATTAAGAAATACTAATATTAAGGCTACTATTTATAATATAGTATACTAAGCTATAATCTTATATATTTATATATTAATTCTTAGTTAAGAGAGCTTAGTATTAAGGCTACTATTTATAATATAATATATTAAGCTATAACCTTATATATTTATATATAAGATCTTAACTAAAGTATATAGCTATTAAGGTTAATCTTAATCTTTATTATATTAAGCCTAAGAAGAATAAGTATAAAACTAAAGTATTTACTAAAGGACTTACTTATTAGTACTTACTACTTTTAGGTTCTATAGATATACTTAAGTATATACTTTTTAGCTTTTATAATAGTTTATAAATAATAAGGTTATAATAAGTTAACTTAATAGGTTCTATAAGAATAAGTTAACTTAATAGGTTCTATAAGAGTAAGTTAACTTAGTAGGTTCTATAAGAGTAAGTTAACTTAATAGATTCTATAAGAGTAGGTTAACTTAATATATTCTATAAGAGTAAGTTAATAAATAAATATAAGTTAAAAAGGTACTAATACTTATTATATTTATATTTATAGATAAATCTAAATACTTACTTCTTAACTTTTATAATAGTTTATAAAGAATAGAAGTTATAATAGTTTAACTTAGTAGGTTCTATAAGGGTAGATTAATAAATAAATCTAAGCTAAAAGATATTTTTATTATAATTTACTATTATCTAAAAGCTATTTAAGTAAGGCTAAATATCTTTAAGTATAAAACTATAAAGGAAAGCTTATATAGTAATATTAAGGTAATAAGAAAGTAAAGAGGTATTTATTTTTAAGTTTTATAAGAGCTTTATTAGAAACTTATAAATAAAGAAGTTAAGAGAGCTAAAAAAGGATAAAAGGTATTAAGATATAAATAGAGGAAAGAAGTTAGGGAAGCTAAAGAAGGATAAAAAGTATTAAGATATAAATAGAGGAAAGAGGTTAAAAGAGCTAAAGAAAGATAAAAGGTATTAAGATATAAGTAGAGGAAAGAAATTAAGAAAGCTAAAAAAGGATAAAAAGTATTAAGATATAAATAGAGGAAAGAAGTTAGAAGAGCTAAAGAAGGATAAAAAGTATTAAGATATAAGTAAAGGAAAGAAGTTAAGAAAGCTAAAGAAGTTAAAAGAGTTATAAAAAGATAAAAAGTATTAAGATATAAATAAAGAAAAGAAATTAAAAGAGTTATAAAAAGATAAAAAGTATTAAGATATAAGTAGGAAAAGATAGAGATATATATTTATATAGTAATATTAGGATAATTAAAAGATAGAAAGATATCTTTAAAGTATATAAAAGTATTATTAAAATATATAATAAGAGATATATATTATAATCTTATATATAGCTATATAATAGCTCTTAATTATATTTAGCTAAATAGCTAATAGTTATTATTAGTATATTAATAAACTAATAGCTATTACTTATATACTAATAAACTAATAGCTATTACTTATATACTAATAATTATATTCTAAATATACCTTTCTAAATTAGGTTAATACTATAATTAACTATATTAACTTTACTCTTATTAATATATCTAACCTTAACCTTTTTCCTCTTTTATATAATTTACCTTCTACTATATTATATATAGCTTACCTTTATATACTTATATATAATATTATAAGTATATATATATACTAAAAGCCTTTACTATTCGATTTATTATATAAGTTCTTCTTATACTTAATATACCCTTACTAATAATACTTACTTTTAAACTATAATCTTAAGTATTATTATATAAATTATATTATCCTAATATTTATAAGATTATACTATTATATTACTATTTATCCTACTTATATAGTTAGATATATAAGATTCTCCCTCTTAAGCTAATATAGTATAATACTTACTCTTTTTATTATAATTTAGTATAAAGGACCTAAAGATTATAGCTCTTAACTAGGAAACTAATAGTACCTTAACTAATAAGACCTTTATATTATAGATTAATAATAACTCTCTCTTTATACTATCTACTAAGGATCTTAACTTATAGCTAGCTAAAGATAGTATAATATTAATCTTACCTTAACCCTAAGAGTAAAAGAGACTTATAATCTAATCTAACTAGAATAAGTTAGTAGCTAGTATAAAAAACACTAGCCTAAAAAATAAAGCTACTACCTTTAAAGCTACTATCTTTATTAAACTTACTATTATTATTAAACTTATTACTACTATTAAACTTATTATTACTATTAAACTTACTATTATTATTAAACTTATTATTATTATTAAACTTATTATTACTATTAAACTTATTATTACTATTAAACTTACTATTACTATTAAACCTATTATTATTATTAAACCTATTATTATTATTAAACTTATTATTACTACTAAATCTATTATTACTATTAAACTTATTACTACTATTAAACTTATTATTACTATTAAACTTATTATTACTATTAAACCTATTATTATTATTAAACTTATTATTATTATTAAACTTATTACTATTATTAAACTTATTACTATTATTAAACTTATTATTACTATTAAACTAAATAATAATAATAAGGATATATTAACCTTAAATAGTAACTTAACCTTTAGGTTTATTAGTATAGGCTAACTTAAGGATATTACTAAGAAATATAAGATATCTACCTAATAATTTAAGCTTAGTTTTAAGTACCTTAATAATAGAAAGTAAAGAGTGTATAGGAAATTAGGTGTGCGGCTAGGCTAGATTAGGAAGGTAGGGCAGGAAGGTAGGGGGGTATATAAGTATATAAGAGCTAGATCTTATGCATTTATATATAAGATTAAGACTAGTAGGAAGAGGGGGGAGAAGGGATCCTACTTATATAGGGGAAAGAGGAGTAAATCTTATATATCCACATATTAATTCTTAGTTAAGAGAGCTTCCTATACCTAGGTATTAATTCTTAGTTAAGAGAGCTTCTTATATCTATATATTAATTCTT